>JARHVA010002196.1:360000-405000 GCA_037957365.1 Torreya grandis
TCATCCGAGAGTAGAGAAAGTGGTCTAGTATGCCAAAATTAAAAAGATAAAGGATGTTGATGCTAGGATGGATATCAAACTCGTAGGGTATGAAGACCTCAATGTTGTTTTTTATTATTGGAGTAATGTAAAAATGATTCCTAGGTCCATATGAGAAATCATTTGAATACCAATTTTCAACTATAGTCATGTAACATTAAGTCTCACAAACGATGGCCAAGTGGAACCCATTGGGATACTCAAGGATGTGGAGATAAAGGTGGTTGATCTGAGTATGTGTGAATAATTTTAATTTAATGATATGAAAATTGATGAAATATATTATCCTCCATTAATCAGGAATAAATGAACTTATGATGGCCATATGATTATCAATAAAGTAGATGACCAGATAGAATGATGTCAAGAAGATAATATCATTATCATACCACTAAACTAGTCTAAAATTAAGATTTATATAATCCCAAAATAATCTTCATCACCTTATGCATATAGGAGAGATAGTTGGTTCAAAATTAGCTTGGAACCAAATCCCCAAGCCCTGTGAAGTAGATAATTCACTTATTTCACATAGTATACACAATAGTTCCCATAGATATATAAAATAGAGTATTTTTCCTATCAACCTATCTATACAATTGATATAGTTCAACAATTCTACATGGAAGAATGTACATCTCCATCAGTGCAATCTCCTACTAGGTCTAAAGTAAATTGTTGTATCAAGTAATGCCTACAAACATTGATTACATCAAGCCCATAAATTATGGGAATTTATTGTGTAAAGTTGTGTCTTTTATAAGTGGTGACTTAGATACACACATGTTAAATTAGGCACATGGGTACCATGAAGTAAGGGCTTGATAATGGTCTATGTTATTAAAAGATAGTTTTCATAATATTTTTCAACTAAATATTTAGTGAATTTTGTTTTTACCATGGAATGGTATATTAAAAATATAGATATGTGAGCTAGTGTGCTAAAATATAGTTTAAAATGTGTTACTAAGACTTAGTGGGTAGTTCATAAATCAAATTTACTGCACTAGGAAGAGGCATGTGAAATTATGCAAGCTTGATTTTAGCAGGGACCTTCGATTTTAAAAAATTAGCCATTTTTCCTAGAGGGCTAGTGTCATGAATTGTATATTCATAAATGTGTGTAAGTTTGGTCATCAAAGAAACTAAATCCAAAATATTGGGTGCACGTATTTTAGAATACCTAAGTAATTTTTTCAAGAGCCTAATATATACATCAGGATCATAGATGTGAAACTAAAACTCAACCACAAGTTTAATAGGTCTTCATGCAAATAGTTATGTTTGAAGACAAGAATCTAATGGTGTAAAAGGATCTACAAAACTTTAAAATATTTGTAATTCATGGGCAAGCTAAAAACATCCTTATTACATAGAATCGAACATCATAGGAAGAATAAGGTATTGATCTACACAATGCCATAAATAAGTACCAAGTTAAGAAGGAAAGAGAATAATTTATGTTAAAATATTATAACATGATTTTGGAATGCGTAGATCAAGAAGATTTATAGTGAAAGTGAAGAATACTTAGACCTAAAAGTATTATTTAATCTAGAGTAGGATATGGAGGAGCCTAAATCAAATATCACAAGGAAAATAGAAAATATGCAACTATGAAACATCAATATTCAAGATCAGGAAGTGGAAATGAAGCTAAGATAATCAATTTCATATAGGCCATGTAAAATACATCAATAACCAATGAATAATAAAGTTGAAAACATTTATATAGAATTTGTACCCAAATTATTGACTACTGGAGACTTTTGGACTTAGTAGCACATTTTAGAGGGAGTATAATTACTATGATATTGCGAGGATGTATTTCCCACTAATTCTCAGAAGTTAAGGGTGTAGACCATTCATTATGTGAAATTCATATGAACTCAAGGAGTGCACAAAGACCATCAAAAATCACCCATATAGATTGAACCCAAATTTGAAAATGAAAGTCAAGGTGGAGATTGACCAAATGAAAGAAGTTATAATAATATATTTGGTTAACAAATTAGATTAGGTGAGTCCTATGGTGGTTAAACCAAATAAAATAAGGGAAATACTTTTTTTGGCTATTATAGAGCTATGAATGATTCATGCTTGAATGATTTATTTCTGATCTTGTTTATAGATGAAGTTATAGAATCAATTACAGGAAATGAATTTTATTCTTTCACATACAAGTTCAGTGGGTACCATCAAATTCATGTCATAGATGAAAACCAACAAAATAATACATTCATAATAGAATGGGTATCATTTGTATATAATTAATTCATTTCAATCTTAATAACACTCTTTTATAATAGTTGCCGCTTCATTTAAATATTTCATTCATGACTTTTTATACGTGTATCTAGATGACTAGGATGTATTCTATTTGTTTAAATATCATATTTCAAGGTTGTGATTCATGTTGTAATGGTGTAGGTATATACATTTTGGATAATTTTCTATCACATTTTCATTAAGGTGCTCAAGTGCCTAGTCTCAACAAACTTATGCACTGGCTTTCTACACAAGACTAGGTTCTTATGCACCCACTCGAAACATGCAATAAGAAACTATTTCCTATGGTTTATGTTGCATAGTAACACTTGCCATAAACTTAAGTTTTTTCATATATATAATTATTAATTACATAAAAAATAAAATACATGATTGTGGACTTTGTCTCATTAATGAAACTAAATAAGAACATGAAGATAATTGCCATGAATTTCAAAGTGTTGATTATGCAAACTCATATAATGCATATTCTATAAATATCATAGTGAATTATAAGCCACATATTACTCAATGAAAACCCATTTTTACTCAATGTTTTAACTATCAATTAACTAAAGCATAAAACCAAAAATGACTATAACTTCTACAATTTTGCTATTACCATAAGGATTCATTACATGATACCAATGTTTTGTCACCTTACACATCTCTACATAGGGGTATTTATACTTATTTTCCCTTACCAATTAGTTACAATATTAATGACAAATTAGGTAACTTTACAATGATCTCTAGTAGACTAAAATTCATGGCATTCATTTACTTATTTTATCCTAAGGACCCAAGCCTTCACGCCCTGATATTCTTAATCGATGATAGATCCTTGATGCCAAATATCCTTCTTTGTGTGGGTTGGTGTGAAACTCATTTGATGAGTAAATTCTAGTTTTTTTTTTGAGAATCGCTACTAAACTATTTCCCTCTTCCCTCACACTCCCCAAGTCTTTCACTATTGTACTAATTCATATGCTTTTAGGTTCTCTATTAGTCATGTTTCATCTTAGATTGGGTCTTCTCGCACTCTTATCTTCTATGTATTTGTCCTCTCACATCATGTTGGTTCCATACCAAAAGAGAAAACACTTAGTCAAAAT
The DNA here is from genome assembly GCA_037957365.1 of Torreya grandis. NCBI lineage: Eukaryota > Viridiplantae > Streptophyta > Pinopsida > Cupressales > Taxaceae > Torreya > Torreya grandis. Next base: position 363,423 of record JARHVA010002196.1, read on the forward strand.
TTGGGTTCAAACATCACCCCACACTATGCTCTTAGTCCATCCCATACTAAGTATTGGTCTCAGCCTCAACCAAAAATTTAGGACCAATTTATTCAATCTACTTTCTAACACTATCCTAATGTGACAAGGTTTCAAGTAGCTTGGATGTTATTTCCTCAATCATCACCTTCAAATTTTTTATCTTTTAGGGTTGATCAACACACTCATTTTCCTTATTAACCAATTAGTTGAGGGATGTAGTATCATCCATTTAGACCTCTTTAAGTAAAATGACTTCATGTATAACCTATCCTCAAAGAGATACAAAATTAGAATTTATTTTTTTTATGTGAATTTATTATTTCCTCCATATTTTTGATGTCCTTAAATGCCTTAGCATGCTTGGTGCAATCTTTTATTAAAAGGGTGGCATCTATCAATTATTGTCACTGAGACTCTTTTAACTTGAGCAAGGCCTCCAAAATTTTATTGGACCATGTAATTTTCTCAAAAATCCCATCCAATATGGGGATTACATCCCCAACTCTTTAGAGGGTTCATCTATAAACTTCTACTACTTTTATAAATTGCTCAGCCACCCATAATGTTTCATTCCTAGGTATAGGCTATTCCTTACACTACTTTAACAAGATTTATAAGGGTTTCCAAATTATCAATGGCTTCTCCATTTAGAGGTACCCCATATAACAAGGTTGGTTCTTAGCCAAAAATAGTTTTACATAAATTTAACATCTTTACTTTGGCTATTGTGGCTTCTTTTATTTGTTGCTTCAACATGGCCACTTCCTCTTCAAGCACCTTTCAATTAGCAACTTACTTGTTATACATTACCACCACCTCACCATGTTTCTTCTCTACTTCACACACATTTTAATTTGAAATTATATTCTATAATGCAACTTCAAAGGCCATTTTCAAAATGTAGCACTATCTTCTAGGGGAGAGATCTACTGGGCATCACCCAAATTAGAGTGGGCAACATTGTTGCTTGATAATTTAAAATTAATATATCTATAAGTATTTTTAAATGGCATTTTTAATTTTACATGTCTAATAAAAAAGACTTGATCCCTGGTATCAATAGTTACATCCTATGGATGGAAATGTTAACAATCTATCTAGTATGCCTATTTGGTGTTAAGCACACAAGTTGGTAGTTGGATCAACCAAAGGTGGTTGAAATTTAGAGTCATCTAACTTCTTCCCTTTGAGGGTATCCTACTCAAGGATATCAACATTTGTGTTTGGGGCTAAATAAGTGCTACTGATGTCAATGCCACTAATCTATTCTATGTCAAAACTATCCCCCTATTTATCAAGTGGATCTTCAATGTTCAAATGCACCTCATCAAGGGTGGTCTCCTCCTCTTGAATTGAGGAGGGCATATTTTCTAAGTTGAACTCCTCTAGTTCTTCCCTATGACCCACAAGCTCTTCCTCCTTTAACAGATTGGTTGGGGTAATAGTGTTGAACCCTCATATTGTCTTTCTAGTGAATTGTATTTAAGAGAAGCCCCTAGAGGTGACACCCTTGGTGTGGAGGCCCTTGGTGGTGAATCCCTTGGTGGTGAAAGCCTTATGGTGGTGCTTAGGCAATCCTCTACTATTTTTGTGATTTTAGACATGAACTTATACTGGCATCATGTCCATCTCTCTTCTTCTTGTCAAATGGTGGTACAGGTGGAATATTTTCTCTTGCATACTTCATATATCCTAAAGATTTTTTTTTGGGTCACAACATATAAAATAAATTATGAATAGTTTCTCCAACCATGGTATACTTAACCTTGATGTCAGTTCTCTTAGTCTCATTTTTTTCCCTATATGGATTCTTTTTAGGATAACCATAAATCTTTCATAGAGTGTGAATCTTTAAGTCAATTCAATCATCTTCTAGGGTGAGGGGTTGTGCATCATATATGTAATTCACTGAATTAATGAATTACCACATTGTGAAGACATAGGGAAGCTTCTACCAAGCTAAAAAAATTATAGAGGGAGCCATTTTGATGTGGTTTAGAGAAAAATGTTAATTTATATAAAATTGGCCTTACTTTCTAACATAGATGGGAAAGTCCTTAGGAATGCATCATTTGTTTCCAAAGGCCTCCTTCATGCCATCATACCATGACTTCATCTTGATTTTGAATGTCAAAATGATATAATTGGGGCATGTGAATGCCTTATATCACTTTGATGAGGACTTGTGCTCTAGTGGGTACACATATTTTAGCTCACCAGAGGTGTAATTAAGTACATCAATTTCATCGAACACCATCAATAAAATAAATACCCCCTATGGGAACCTATGGCCTGATATTTGATGGGTCCTCTTTGCATCTAGTATGATTTTATTGGCAAAATACATTATCTAATTATTCTTTAAACTCTTAGTTACCTGGTGGGTGATGTATAAGTGAGCCATGTCCACCTCTTACTATCAATCAGTGTCATTGATCTTGGTCATAATGACATGCATTACTACTTAAAGGGTAGGGTCTTGTTAGTTCTTAATATGCATGACATGGCCCTACTTTTGGTACTCTAGCATCATTGTTGTCTTCCCTATCTCTTCAAATTCTTCCAAATCAAATTCTACATCTATACTAGAGCATTGTAATACTAACACCTTGCTTATTCTTCAAGAATAATCTTCATCCAATTCCTAGTAAAATAGATATAGTACTCATAGACATGTGAAAGCAAAAAAAATATTGCTTCCACCAATTTTCCAAAATATGGAAGGTTAAACAATTAAAAAATCCCTATGGAATCCAAGGTATTGAATATTTTTAAGTCATATACTAATTCACTCTTGGTGTTGTGGTGCTCAACCTAGTAGTCATTATGCAATTTAACCTCATTTATTAATTGGTAGTGGTTATAGTCTAAGATGGTATAGGAGGGTGTTGTGGAAGTCAGCCTAGTAGTTATTCTATAATTTAACCTCATTTCTTAATTAGTAGTGGTTATAGTCAAAGATGGTATATGAGAGTAATTTTGATACCCAATTTTTGACATGCAACACCATTTATGGGTACTACAACTCTTCTATCATAAATGGTAGAGGTGGAGGTATTTTTGCCTTCTTCTTTGTCTATTGTGCCATTTTAGATCCTTCACCTTTTGTACTCTATCTCTATTCCTTAGGTGTTACTTCTCTAATTAATATTATTTCCCCCTAACCACACAGTTCTCCCTCTTCTAGAATGGCTGGTAGTGGATCACTTATTTGGTCCTTTTCTTAGGCCAAATCACCCCTATGGAGCTCAAATTTTGAGGCACAATCATCTAACATTCCCAAAGGAATGCATGTTTACAATGGAAGTGACTCAGCTTTCTTGTTTTGATGCACAGTAATATTGGATGCCTACCTCTGTAACCTATAACTACCATTTTTATTCTTTGTGTTTTAAGATTAAATAATTTTACTTTATTACTCAATTAATGTCTTTACTAATATCCAATGAATAGGAATTTAATTCTCTGCACTTGTTCTAGAATCATCTAGACTTAATTTTCTCTTTAGATTTGTAAAAACTCAAATGAAAGTAAAGGTAAATTTTAAAATGAGCCCTTAAATCCTTTTTATAGACTCAAGGGGGTAACTTACATTTACTACCCCCCTCTCTTTGACCATCACTTCTCACAATTAATGCATTATAATGGTCTCCTTTCTTCGACTATCACTTCTCATCTTAAGTGCATTTAATGGTATCATCATGACATGATGTTGGAACCCTTATCGCAACCACTTCTCCCTTTATATTAATGCCACTTCTTATCTTGTGATTTTCTTTAGAGTACATGACAGCTGTAAAAACCCTTCAAATATTCATACCATTGATGAGAATATTTATCCTAGGACTTTTTAACTTGCACATGCATATTTATGTACCATTTCCCAATATATGTAACCCCCTTACCCCACACCAAATGTGGGTTGTGGTCCTCCGTGAAATCACAAGTATAAATTTATAAAAAGAGCATAAAATAAAAGATAATTGTGTGACTAAGGTAGAAATATTATTAAAAATAGGAAATCCTAAACTAATGGAATACACCTTATTGAGACAAATGAAACTAAACTTTAAGCAAAGAAATATGGCCTAAGCTAACTACCATTATAGTTCCCAGGAAGAAATTGGCCATCCAATCTTTATAAATAATAAGCATTGATAGGGCAAATGTTATGAACAATAAAAGGACCATCCCAGTTAACATGGAGCTTCCTATAATGGTACATGAACTTGGAGTCATAGATCAATACTTTCATTCTTAGGGTAAATGTCTTATGCTTAAAGTGGCAATCATGTCATGCCTTTTGTCTATGTTTCTCCACATCTTGACTCTAATGAGCAAGGAAATGAGCTTCATCTAACCATAATAAATCATCCAAACATGATTCAATGATGAATACTCATCTAATTATTTAATATACATAATACAAAGAAATGGTACCAAGAATTCAACTGGAAGAATTGTTTCTCTTCTAAACACCAAATTGAAGGGTGTACTCTTGTTGAGGTGCTTATAATTTATTTAATAAACCTAAAGTACTATAGACACATGATCATCCCAACCCATGTGACTAATATTATAAATATTTTTAAGTGTTATGCCTAAAATTTCATTGAATACCTCAGTAGTGTCATTGGCCTGGGGATGATATGGCGTTGTCTTGTGACAGGAAATCATGAACTCAATAAGTAATATGTGGATAGTCTCATTGAGGAAATGTGTATCATATTCACTAGTAAAAATTAATGGATAAACAAAATGGATTATGATATGATCCCATATGAAGTGTGTGATAGTGGTTGTAGTACAATCACTTATCGACATAGCCTCAGCCTAGCATGTGAGATAATCAATTATTGTAATGATATGGTGAGAACCTTTACGTCATCCAACTAGGTTGATGGGGCTAATAAAATTAATGGCCCATTTATCAAATGGTTATTGAGACATAATAGGGCATAATGGCATGGCATCCTATTGATTTAGTTTCCCCATGTGTTGTTAAATATCACACTACTTAAAATGTAGTTTGGCATCTTGAAAAAGGATAGGCCACAATAGTCCAACTAACATTACATTACATGTAGTAGCCTCACTAGCGTAGTGTCCGTCAATAATGCCTTCATGAACTTCATGGATTAATTTAGGGTACCCATGTTTCATGAAATAGCATCAAAGGATTTCATCTCATCCATGCTTGTAGAGGTCCCCTCCAATGAGCTGGAATGGTGTGATATAGATGACTAGTTACTTCTGATTTAACTTATTTTGGAATATTGGATTCTTATTCCTAATTTAAACTAAGGGTATGGATTAATAAATTATTAAATAATATTTTAATAATTATATTCTTGATTTGTATAATTTATTTTTCTTTTGTGCCTTTCTAAAAATAACAATAAATTAGGAGAAATATAACTTAAAATAGGTTGAAATGGCTATTGTAGAGTCTAAAACTAGTTGTGTAGGATTGGGATAGTATCAAAAATTATAATCTAAATTTAATTTTGTGAAAGGATAGGAGAAATAAAAATAGGACACTTCAAGTTCTAACGCTATAGTTCACTCTTGTTGGTCCAAACTAGTTACAAAGATTTGAGCTTTTTGTCCCTGTATGAGTCTGCCTATGAAATCTTAAGTGTTAAATATTAACATAGATCCTTATAGAGATGATTTAATCTTAAAACCCTAGACCTTAATTATGCTTTAATAAAACTTGAGAGAGATGGGGGGTTAGTGTGTGTAAGATGTACTAAACATGTGATCCACACCCCTTGTGTGGGCACGCTGCCTACATACCAATACACTGAAGATGGATCAAGCTATATGTAGTTCTCCCACCTAAATGTGATTTGTGAAATAGTGTTATATAGATGAAAAAATACCAAATTTATAGTGCTTGAGGTGGCTAGGGATTGGGATGAGAGTTTGAATGTGTTTGCAACTATGTTGGGTGATTGTATGCAGAGAATAGGGAGATTTGTTGTAGTAGTTTACTTTTATTCTTGATTTCTTTGTAATATTTTATCACCTCTATTTGTAAATGACCTTTGGATGGAATTTTATAGGGATCCATTGATCATGGGTTAGATGTATTCATGCTAGGCCAATATGATGAAGGATAGGAACTAGATGAAAATTGTCATTTAGGCTCAAAATGCGAATGGATAAGAGCATTGAAAATGGGACACCCTAAGGTCTGGCACTATATTCCAAGAATGGTGCTCCTATCCTATAGGATTGATACCTATGAGGATAGAAGTGGCTTGGGAAATAGAGCCTATCTGAGCTAGAATGATCATTTGGAAGGCTACAGATGACTAAAAATAAGCAAAAAGGTACCTAGGAGGGTCATAAGAGCATGAAAAGAGGAGTTATGGCTAGGATGTCACAAACCACACTCCAACTACCAATTTAAACATTTGATATGACTAAATTTTCCCCCCTTTATTTTATTGATGTAGTAAATCAAAATACTAGGATAAAGGAAAAAGTAAAAATCATACATGTGTGATCTAGGAATTTGACTCAAGAGAGGATGGTTAGTATGGTGTTAGTTCCAAAATGAAAACAAAGAGAAATAAACACACTAATATCATAACATCTATAGGCCTAGACACTAGGGAGAGCTTAGTTAACAATCATAAATGAAACATGCAACTAAAATTCAAAAGAAAACTCTTTTAATTTCCTTGGATGCTCCTAAAATGCTTGTTGTGGTGGCTTACTCAACTTGTGCTCATGCAGTTCTTGGCAATGGAATCTTGACAACCTCCATCTCTCCTTAGAACCTTTGGCTTATGGCTTGGCTTGGCTTGGAATCAATTTGGAATTATAACACTAGTTTCTTAAAGCTTTTTGGAACCAATCTTGCATTATAACTTTGCACTAATTAATCTTAGAAATGATGTTGTGAGGCCTCTTATTTATAGATTTTTGGATTTGATCAGAATCAACCTCAACCATCCATCTCAAGATTGAGATGTGTGGTTGAATATTAATTTAATTTTTGGAATTAATTTTGTGATTATCCTCATCATGGCATTGGAATAAGGGGAAATTAAGAGACATGGAGGGCATGTATGAGGCATAGAGGGCATGAATACTAATATTTGTGGCATTTATGGCCTAGGGATGTCTTCCTAAGAAATGAGATCACTTGATGATATAGAATTAAATATTCATTTCTAAAACAAATTATTCAACAAATGTCCATGGAATTCTTAATTAGGCCTTGATTTGGGTTAATTAGCTCTTAAGCATGATTAAGCACATTATACACAAATTACCCAAATTGATCAAAATACCTTGTTATTGGTTTTAAATTTGACTAGATTTGAATTAGAAGTTCACATTAGATGTGTTGGATGTGTATTCCCATTTAGAATATTTCCAAAAATAAATAACAAAGGCACAAGTCTTGTGTAAAAGATTTAATAGGAAAGTGCAGTCTAGAGCATGTGGGTGTAAAATTAGCATTTTCACTTTAAATGATCTGATCAAAGTTAGCTAGCCCATAAATTACATTGCCCCATTTAGGGATACCCTAGCCAAAATTAGCATTTGAATATATCAATTTCACATCATTTAGCATGTTTTAGTGTTTTTAGGCCAAAATATGCATTATGGGTATAAATTGGTCAAAAGCCTGGTTAGAGGTTATCAGCAGCAAGGTTTAGGTGTTTACAACCTAAACTTACCTACAAAGGTGAAGCCCATGGAGACGTATAATGCTAAATGATGTTGGGTATGCGTTGTGTATGTGCTGGTTATATGTTATATCAAGATAAATATCATGAATAGAGCTGAGTGCTTAATTCCCTGAGAGTGGATCAATAATATAAAAGCTGACCCTTTGGCTCCATTATCACCTACTAAGTGAAGCTATGTAATCATGTATGTGCTAATTGATGTTTATACTATGTATCCAATCCCTATGAGTAGGTGGATCAAGAATACAAAGGCTATCTAGACCTTTGAATCCATCATTTCCCACTAAGTGAAGTTACGAACTGATATCGGTATGGATGTGCATTGTATGGGATGGCTCTTGAAGCCCATAAATGCTCTAAAATCTGATAATGTGGCATGGATAGCCAAATGTGTTCTAAAAACTATGCCAATATTGGCCATTCTGAAAGGTGGAGATTAGGATTATATGAAATCCACTCCAAAATTGGAAACTAGGCTTATATGGAAGCCACTTGGGAATGATGTCAACCACCTATAGATAGAGTAAGGCATGAAACTACTAATAATACTTGGGTAATATAATGAAATCATAAAGAAAAGAATTCAAATGTGTCATGCACATTTCCCCCAATCATTGATGTTTTTAAAATGGATTGTAATCTGTAAGATGTACTAACTACCCAATCTAAAACTAGAAGTGAGAGACATCATGTTGTGCATGATGCCCCCATATCTAGATTCTCTAATAAAAACTATACTAAAACTATTGAACCTAAAATGATCTATAACTGATAAAACTATAACTAAACTTACATTTCTATCTATTTCTATAAAATTTGGGTTTTTTGTTGTTTAGATAGGAGCACCAAAAACAAGACACCTTGGTATCCAACATTATATTCCAAGGCTGGTGCTCTTATCCTTTATTATTTATGATGAATATTCTATGTTCATAACTATTTTCTTGATCCATTCTACCTAGTTTGAGTTTTATTTGTTATTTTGAGTGCTCTAAAACTATTTTTTTTCACCAGTAGAGGCTTTGATCTCTATGATAAAACCCTTAATTGTTGCCCCCTCTTTTAAGGGTAGGAATGAAGACCCTACAATGACTACCCTCAAAATAAAGAGACCTATAAGTGTGTTATACTACAAAATACATTATATAATAATGATAAATGAAAATATGTCTCAAGATATAGCATAGTTTGTATTGAAGATTGTTAGATCAATAGGGGTATGCCTAGATAGATGTAATAATGTAATAGCATGTGCAATGTATTAAACTAAAACTAAAACATCTGGTTAGTTAGTTTTCAAGGAGGGATGGAGTATTATGTCCATCATATCATCCAAGAAAGTGAGATAATACATGATATGGATCATGGCATTACAAACAATGAGAAGTAAACAAGCAACAATCACACAAAGCAAGAATCAAGAAGCATACAAGAGTCACCAAAGGACCAAGAAAACAAGGGACATGGGCACATGTTTCTCAAACTAGAAAGTAAGCATACAAGGCATGTTCAAATTCCCACATACACATATAATTTGAAAATAAGTAAGGTTCACATAAGGGTCATAAGCACATAGAAGAATACAAGAAAAGTACATTCATAAATGTCCTAAGGCACACACAAGAATGGAAGCAAAGGACATTGGCAAATGTCCTAAGGCACACACAAGAGATAAAATAAGAACTGAGAAATGCAATCACATCTATCTATGTAAAGTAAGAAATTAAGGCATGTGAATTCATGTAAATGTTGTAAATATAATTACATCTAACTAATCAAAGCAAAAAGTGAAAGTATGCAAGACATGGAGTATAAGACTAGGTAGATGTTAATAAATACACAAGTTTTATATACTTATGAGTGTCAATAGAAGAATATATGTAATCTAGGAATTAATGTACATAAAAATTATAAATAGAGTGTGTGGTGTAGGAATGACATAACCTAGATGGTGTAGTCATGTAGAAGATGCCCCCAGTGGGTAGATATGTCAATGTATGTATGGAATGTAGGATTAGGATGCCCTCTCAATGGGTAGAGTGAAGTAATCAAGGATATATATGTTAATGCACAACCCAAAGATGATCAATTGAAGTATGTTAATGTAGATAAATTGATTAATAATAGTATATAATACCAAAATGTATGTCTAGCATGGTAGTAGAAATGTAAAGCATGGATAATGCATACAATTGAAATGTTTTTGGTATTTTTTGATTTATTTAATTTTTTTTGTTTTTGACATATTTTAATGTTTTTTTATTTTTTAAATAATCTATGTGTAAGAAATCATAAATAAACTATGTAAAAGTATGCTGAAGGAAACTACGTATAAGTAAGCATAAGGAAACTATGTACAAGAAAGCATAAGGAAACTATGTACAAGTAAAATGAGAAGAAATGATACTAACTGATGAGTCTCATAAGAGACTCCCTATCATGGTATCATGTATCAAAGAGAGGGATCATGCATGATTATGAATCATGATGGAAGGGTTGAGACTGTGCTTTTGAAAGATGTGTATGTTGTAAGTGCTCTACAATATCTATAGTGGAAACTAACTATGGGGTCCCCTGTAACTCTAAGAAGTGGATGCAACTATAGGGCTCTTAGGGACCCATCTATTATTACAAGAAGCTCTCTAAAAGTGTGATTTGTTTGTAGAGGCATGAGACCTTAATGATATTACCCTGGGTGTGAATACTATAGATGGAAACTATCTAGAATCTTGAAACTATGGTTGTTCTAAAAGAGGCATCCATGGAAGTGTATGAACTCTCTATGTTGGTGAGGAAGTCCTCAACTACATCTGAATCTAAATTGGAAGAAGAATTGTAACTAGTGGAGAAGATAAAACTAGTGACTGTAGAGTAGTAGATGGCTCTAAAGTGGGTAGTGGTAACTCATATAGAACACCAACTATAACAACCTGATTAGCATGAATGGATTTCATACATCTATGAACTATAAAAGGTACTACATGAAGTTTTTGAATCCATGGTCGACCAAGCAACATATCAAAGACTCCTACACTAGGAAAAATAGTAAATGGTGTGGCCACATGAGTTGGACCAACTTGTAGAGAAATTATAATCTCACCCAATGAACTTTGTATGTGCCCAATGAATCCACTGATAACTATATTTATCAAGGTAATATATTACTCTAAATATCCCAAATGCTATAATAATTTCATAGTGCACATGTTCATAATAGATCCATTATCTATGAGGACACTATGAATGGGATAATGATTAATGTAAGCTCTGATAAAGAGTGCATGTTAGTCTGAATCATCCTTAACTATCTCTTGCTCTAAGAAGGAGATGGAAGGTCTAGCTAGAACTCTATAATTATACACACCAATCATGTTGCTCAAATGATGTGACTCAATCAAAGGTGCTTGATATGTAGTTGGTGTAGGGTGTGTATTATATGCATGGTGAACACCTAATGTATCCCTTATCTCTTTTTTAGAATGTTGTGGGAAAGGATCTAATAAAAAATTTATAGCCTTATCTAATGTTTGCTTTGTTTGAGGAGGCTCAACTGGAGTGCCAAGATCAATAAAGTTTTCATCTATCAAATCCTATATCTTGTGTTTCAAACTAATGCATTTGTTTATTATGTGTCCTAGTGCCCTATGAAAATCTCAAAATGCATTATGATCCTATCCTCATGGAAGAGGCTTTGTTGGATCAACTTCCTAAATAGGTGGGAGAGATATGATATTAAATTATAATATATATTATAAGACTCTAGCTAGAGATACTAGTAGATTGGTAAAAGTTCATCAAGGAGGTTCTGATAAAACCACTCACTAAGGGGGCTTGGAAGCCACATTAACTATAGGTTAATTTTAACTTTTATTATCATTAACCTTTACTTTATATGGGAATTATTGTTACTCTTTTTTGTTGTTTTTGATATGCTTGTGTACTTGAGTTGGCCCACTGAAATTAATTTGAATTCCCTTTCCTTTAGTGTATGACATAACTCAGTGAAGGAAGAGAACCTTTTCAACATTATTGACTCATGAAAAGCTGGTAGAAGACTCTATTTAAAAAGATCTTACAATTCTTGATCAGCCATGGGGTTAGTCATTTTAGCCAAGATAGTCTTATATTGAAGAACATAATCTATGAGATATTCTTTTGACCTTTGTTTCTGTTGTGAAACTTGGGCATAAGAAACATTGTCACCTGTGTTTAAGCTAAAATGAGCTAGGAACATGTCAACTAAAGGATTGAATGCATTGATTGACTAATTTGATAGACTATAGAACCATTGGAGAGCATAATCCTTTAAACTCTATAGAAATAACTTGGTTAGTAACTAGTCATTTGGCACATAGTCTAAGCATGCTATGTGAAAATCTCTCAAGTGTGTCTCTAGATCACCCTTGCCATCATATAGAAAGAGCTTGGGTTGAATAAAACCTCGTAGCAAGGGTGTAGAAGCAATATGATGTGAGAATGGTGTATGAATTAGAGAAAAAAATACAAGGCCTATGTAGGTCTATAGGCACCTTGTTCAAGATGTAACACCTTGGATTGAAGAGATTTTATCTCTTGCACAAGGGCAGCCACATCGACAGACAAGGATGTACTAGCCATAAATGGTGATGCTTTATAAGAAGGTTCGGATGCTATAGGGGGTTTTTGAGACATAGTTAACCCTGTAGTGTCATTTACAATTGGTTATTTTGTGGTTTGAGAGGATTGATCATTTTTTGATTGTTGTTGTTCTTGTAGTATTTTAAGCATATCATCTTGCATGTCAGGATGTTTAGTTAAAAGGACTTGGAGTTCCCTCTTATCAGTTTCATCAAAACTGATATATTGGGCCATTGTTAAAGTAGGAAAACAAATTGAAATGGATTGAATTTTTCACAATAAATTATAATAAGCAAAATGTGATGGAAGGAAAGAACCAAATAAAGGAAATGTCAAGTCTTAAAAATAGTAAACTAAAATATGCATAAAAAGGATATAAATCTCACAAACATGTAAGGTGATACCTCAAAAGCATGGGACCTAATATATGCAACTAGGGTTTGAAATAAAATTATTTTCAAAATTATAATAGTAAATTATAAAAATTAAATGGGAAATTCTGATTTAAATATGTAGGAAAAAATTAGAAAATAATATTAGAAAAATATTGGGACCTAGTATAGGCAACTAGGGTTTGAATGAAATTATTTTTAAAATTACTAAGGTAAATTTGAAAATTAAATGTGAAATTTTTATTTTAAATATGTAGGAAAAATCATAAAAATATTGGAAGAATCAGTAAGAAATTTCCCTAGAGCTTTTAAGATTTTTGTGCACAAACAAAGTAAGTCGGGTTCATCAAATGCTTCAACTTTTTTTGGAATATTATATTCTTATTCCTAATTTAAGATAAGGGTTTGGATTAATAAATCAATAAATAATATTAAAATAATTAAATTCTTGATTTGTATAATTTATTTGTCTTTTGTACCTTTCCAAAAAATAGAAATAAATTAGGAAAAATATAACTTAGCTTAAAATAGGCTACAATGACTATTGCAAGGTCTAAAATTGGCTATGCAAAACTGGGATAGTGTCGTAAATCATAATTTAGATTTCATTCAATGAAAGGATAGGAGTATTTAAAATAGGACACTTTAGGGTCTGACACTATAGTCCACTCCTATCATTGTTGTCCAAATTGGTCACAAAGATCTATGTTTTTTGGGTTTTGTTCATTGTCCCTATATGAGTCTGCCTATGAAATCTTAAGTGTTGAATGTTGACAGATCTCCTTGTAGAGATGATTTAATCTTCAAACCCTAGACCTTTATTATGATTGAATAAAACTTGAGAAAGAGGGGGGTTAGTGTGTGTAAGATGCACTGAACGTGTGATCCACACCCCTTGTGTGGGCATGTTGCCTACATACCAATACTCCAAAGAGGGATCGAGCCATATGTAGTTCTCCCACCTAAATGTGCTTTGTGAAATAGTGATATGCAGATGCAAAAATTCCAAATTGAGAGTGCTTGAGGTGGTTAGGGATTGGTCTGAGATTTTAAATGTGTTTGCAACTATGTTGGGTGACTATATATAGAGAATAGGGAAATTTGCTTTAGTAGTTTTCTTATATTTTTTCTTGCTTTGTAAGATTTTATCACCTTCATTTGTAAATGACCTTTGGATGGAATTTTATAGGTAACTATTGATCATGGGTAAGATTTATTAATGCTAGGCTAACATGATGAAGGATAGAAATTAGAATAAAATGGTTGTTTGGGCTCAAAATGCAATTAGATAGGAATGCCAAAAATGGGACACCCTGGGTTTAGCACTATAGTCCAACTATGGTGCTCTTGTCCTATAGGATGAGGACTTAGGGGATAGAATTGACCTAGGAAATAGATTTTAGCTGAGATAGAATGATCATCTGGAAGGCTACAAATGATTGGGAATAAGCAAAAAGGTACCTAGGAGGGTCATAAGAGTATGCAAAGAGGATTTCTGGCTAGGATGTCACAAACCACACTCAAACTACCAATTTGAAAATTTTATATGATTACAACTTCTTAGCCTATGGACTCAAACAATCTGGCACTATGCCAGTAATTAAGAAAGCTATGATATCTTCTATCTCCTCAAAAACATGTGAAACATGAAATAGTTATACATCAATTAGGTCATCCTCAATAGTGTATGTTTGTTCTTTTTAATCAATTTAATATAGATATGACCGTAATTAGCCTTTCTTGGTTTAACCATGATAGAGAATTAAAATTATTAGATCAATATAATCTAGTGGTAAATGTGGCCATGTAACATAGGTTTATTAACTAGATATTTTAAAGCTTCATGGTCTATATAGAATAAAAAATGATTTGTCATTAGGTATTGTCTAAACTCTTACAAATCATAAACCATGGAAAGTGCTTCATGCTCTATGGTGGTGTAATTCCTTTTATCCAAATTAATTTTTCTACTAGAAAAATATATGGGGTGATCAAGGTGACCTTCACTAGGTTGTGAAAGGATCATAGTGATATCCATTCCATAAGCATCAACATGGACATGGAATGGTTTTGTCCAATCAAGGAACTGAAGAATTGATGCAATGATGATTTTGTCCTTTAAATCCTCAAAGGATTTATGGCAAGAGCAATTCTAAATAAAGTGTTCATTATGATTCAATAAGTCTTTTAATGGCATGGGAAACCTTGTATAACCTCAGATGAATTTTTGATGGTACCTTATATGACCTAGAAAGGCATGAACCATGCACTAATATATTAGTGTTGGTAGATGGAGAATGATAACTACCTTAGCAGGGTCTACTAGAAGTCCATCTTTGCATATAATATGACCAAGAAGAATAATGAATGGTGTAATAAAAAGACACTTCTTTAGATTTAATTATATCTAAAGCACTCGATAATACTCAAGCATGAGACATAGATTAGAAAATTGGTACTTCACCAAGCCATAGACTATCCAATCACCCAAATAAACTTGAAATAATTTATAGATGAAGTCTTTAAAGGCCTCAATGACTATATGATAAAATAAATTAGGCATATTTTTCAACCCAAATAGCATGACAGTATATGTGAAAGATCCCCATTCGGTAAAAAATGTAGTCTTAGGTCAATCCTCCTTGATGATTTGGACCTAATGCTACCTAGAGAATCCATCTATGAAAGTGTAAATTTCACACATGATGATGCCTTTAAGTATTTCTTCTGTAAATGGCATTGGAAATGGATCAATAATGAAAGATGCATTAAGTATTTGATATTCAACACAAATTATAATACACTCATCTTTCATTATACTCATGATCTTGTGGCTGACATATTCATACTCATTAATTAGTTTTATCACACTAGTGCATAACATAGTATCAATTTCCTCTTTCACTTGTGTAGGTAAATTTAGATTCATTCTATGCAACCATTTCTTGACTAGTCGAACATCATTAACCAGTTTGATAGATATTTTGCCTAATGATGGATGAACACCTTTCAGCTCACTATAAATTCTTATAAATACATCTTATTACTATTTTAACAACTCAAATATTTTTGAAACATTTGTATTAGACCAGTAGTTACCCATAGTAGCTATCTTTGGTTCTTCCTTCATGTTGATGTCACACTTGATGGTTTGAAGAGGTTTTGAGTATGGGTGGTCTGTTTGAGGACTAGTATCACAAACATTTCAAGAACCATAGTCTATAGGAAAATATAATTAATTTTTTAATGGGTTGGGTGGTTTGGACCCTTCACCTTCATACACATGAAAAACTATTTTTTGCTTCCCTTGGTGAATATATTCACATCATGCATGATTAAGGATAGGTTTTGATATGGGGATGAACTGATCAGATGGATCATTAAATATAACCAAACCTTCTTCTATTAGACCATGTATATGACATAGCTTATCTTTGATGGGACTAGGGTCACCAACAAATATTTTTTACATGGCTTTGAGAGTGAGGCACAAATCCATCCTTGGAGATGAGTAAGACAACATCAAAATCATGTTATTTTTCAAGATATGCTAAAAATGGGTACTTAAATGTCATTCTTCCTGAACATACCATGCTTTATCCCAAGTACATAAGGTGTCATAAAAATCATGTACCCATAGGTACTCTAAAAAGAAGGATTCATCATACCTCCACATGGATTCATAAGCTTTTATGTGTGGTTTAGGTGCTCAAACTCTACTATAGCTTATTGTACCCTAGACATAGTTATCATGATGAAATTGGTGATATAAAAGAGATCTTACTTGATCTTTAAATGAATAAGTCACTCATAATGGGTTCACCACCACCTTGTAGTTGTGCCATCAAATAGGTGAACCAATGAATGCATACGATCAGCATTAGAGTCATAAAAGGCTTCAAGTTGATGGATAGAGTCATACACTTCTATTTGCCCATGAAATTGAGGAGTTTCATCAAGTCTTTCTAATGGTGTATACATAAATGATCCTTGAATGACTTGTCTAGTAATAAGGTGATAAAATCTATGGCATTTGTAGTACTAGTGCAGAATGCTCTCACAACTACCGATGGCACCACACACTCTTTTAGTGAGGTCATAGTCATCATGGGCCCAATAATTATAAGAATTACTTGTAGTATCTAAATGGTACTTTATGTCCATCTATCATAGGATTCCATAAAGAGTATGATCATGATGCTCACCATCTCTAGCTATGATGTTATAGATGTGGTTAATATCTTCATCTACACTAAAATAGGTTCTACATATGGGGGCCATGTGTTTGATCTAATGGGATGATGACTCATTGATCAACATTTTTAAAACTAATATAGTTCTTTTTGAAACTTAAGTTTGAATTATTTTCATAGCACCAAGGTCGACCCAATAGAGCAAGAAAATCATCATCTTCGACCAATTCAAGAAATTCAAAATCAGCTCTGAAATTTGCCCCAAGAATATCAACAATTGTATTATTAATAACACCAATTGGTATAGCATGGGTTTTACTATCCATAAATAATAAATGAGGTGATGGTTGTAATGTTGGGCTGGTCATTTTACACTATACATCCTTTGTGAGGAAATTGACCTCAGTGCTAGTTTTGACCAAAATATCTTGAATCACCCAACCATCATTGGTAGCATTCACTAGTATTTCCTTGTCATCTTGAGGGATAGGAGGAATAAGAGTATCTTGCCATCAAGAATGATTCAATCAATGATCCCTAGTTGGCCTAAGAAAATGAGGTCAATCATTAGTTGACCTTAGTACATGATTTTTAAGCCAATTACTCAATTGTGAGATAATGTCTTTGGCTAACATACACTTATAAAGTTATTGAAAATTATCTCATGCCACGTTTTGAGGTTCCATGGCCTTTTGAAGATCAATACATTGGGAAGCTTCTTGGTCCTTAAGAAACTAAATATCCCCTTGTAGTTCTTTTACCAACATCATAGTATCCTAGAGCACATATTTCTATTGTTGGGCATTGGGATACTTCATTGCACAAGGCTCTTCACCTTGTATCTTCTCAATAGGTGGAATAGATGTAGACTAAGACTATCCTCCACTACGTGTAGTGATATTAACATATCGGGATGTTGGAGTGATATAGTGTGGTCATGAGTGAGGTTTCTTACTGTTAATCATACTAGTTACTTTTTCATTTCTTTCTTTAGTGATGGCTATGTATAATTTAGGGAATTCCTCCAATTGATGCTCCTTTTTATAAAAAGCACATGTTGGATAGACTAGATAATCTCCCTGATAGTGATTTATAAATCCACACTTATAACATGTTTGTGATGGAAAACATCTACATCATCGTCCTTGTCCTCAACCTTGTCCATGATATCCACCATTATCTTCATTATTTAAGATAAATGTTTGACATGTTCCTCACATGCTTACCTCATGTATATCACTGATTAGTAAGTAGTCATTTATGTCATGGGTGTAAGCATCACATATATTTCAATATTTAGACACTTTATAATGTGTAGTGTACTATAATAGAAGACACGAGTATACATCATGTTCTTTATGGAAAATTTCATAAGACTACTTTCATATAGCGTGGATGTTTTTACAAGGGCAGTGAATTTTATTATGACCTTCAGACTAACAATCAGTATACCAAATACCATTATGAGTATTGTACACATTTTTTGCATTCATATTCTCTAATTATGATGCCATTGAAGCTATTTGAGATTCCATAAAAGAATTGATTCCAGTGTCAATTCTACCAATAGTTTTAGTTTGAAGGGTAGATTATAGGGCCTCACACAAGTTGGTAAAGGTCCTTTGAGAGAGTGTTCATCTAAAAAGAAGAAAGTAACCTCCCACGTACCATTGAACATATTGAGTAGCATCAATATTTAATGAAAGCTTAGACAAGAGTTTGAATCATGCATCATACTCATGTACACTTTCAATGAGATCTTGTTTTATATCCTTTAAAGCAGCAATACTTTATTACTCCAATTTAGGAATATCAAATTCCTAAAGAAATGTCATTTTACGCTGATCATAGTCAATTACAACTTGTTAAGGGTCAAACTTCCTATACCACTTGTGTGTTCTTTCCATAAGTGTGGTTGTAAATTATGTATCCTTTTATTTATAATAAGTTATACCACATTCCCTCAAAATGATTTCACACTTATGAACATGCTCTACAACATTCTCCACACCCTGATATTCAAGTAAATAAATCATCATTTCATAATACACCATTGGTAGTTGAGGTACTTATGATGATGGTTGTTGAGAACCCCCAGGTTCTATTCTTGGAGGTGGAAGTCCACCACTTCCTCTCATGTATCCTCTTAATCCACCTCTTATGCCTCTAAAAGTATCACCCAAGATGTTGGTCATGATAGTAGGTTGATTAATAATACTTGGACCAATACTCTACCCACTATGAATGTTAGGTTCACCATGCATACCAAGTTGGGACATGAAATTCCCTTGAAAGTGTCAATTCACTATGAGTTAAATTGGATCAGTTATAATTTCTCTTATAAGATCAGTTTTTGACTCTATACTATCTGTATCCTAGTTATGTATGATTAAATCATCTAGCTCAAAATCATAATCATGTACTATGGTTAGGGAAATTGGTTAGTTTATATGTGGTTCTTCAGTCTCTATTATCCAGCTAGTTTATCCCTCATATGATAAAACTAACTTTGGTCATAGTTAAAAAGTGGTTGAGTCCTCCTTATACCCTTATGCTTCCCCAGGGATCCTAATAGCACTTCTTGAGTCCTCATGTCCCCTTCCTAGTCCACCTCTACCTATAATCTTCTGCCAAACTTTATCATATTTACACTTTCATAATGTCCATTGATTGGATACCATTCCTAACTAAAAATTCTTTACCAACACCTTTGAATTCCCATCCCAACTTTTTAGATCATGCAAGGATGGATTTATCCCTCCATATGTAGAGTTTCAAATCTAGAATTAATAAACAAATTCTTTACTTCTAGTAGAAAGTGTCTAATATACCAACCAAGTGGTTCTTGAAGAAACTAGAACTTGGCTTCTTCAAGATAAGAGTAAGTGGTTACATCATATTCTAATATGTAGCTATTCAACACCCCTTTCCACTAGATATTAACGTCATGTGTCCATGATGTTCCCAAATGTACCAAATCCCTTTGATGCTCTATCATCCAAACTTGCCTCCTTCCAAAATTTCATGATCGGTTTTGAGCATAGGTAGAGAGCTAGACATGTAAATTAACAAGGAGTTTGATAAATAAGGTTTTATATAATGAAATATAGAGATTTCATTCCACCCATGTACATATAAAAACTCCTAGTTCAAGATAGAGAATTGAAAAATTATCCTCAACCTTGGTAATCCATTGTTCAATACTTTCAAGGGATAAATGTTTGAGTATTTTCATTATTATGCAGTGAGTGTTATGGGTCCTAGTAATAAAACCAAAATGTTGGGAAATTTTCTATCACATCTTCCTTAATATGTTGAAGTGTCTATTCCTAATAAGCTTTCATGTTGGCTTTCCATGTAAGACTAATTTCTTGTATGCTCACCTAAAGCACGCAGTAAGAAATCGATTCTCATGGGTTATGTTGTGCTGTAACACACTTATCATATACTTGAGTTTTTTCATATATTTAATTAGTTATTACACACAAAATTAAATACATGTCTATGGACCTTGTCTCATTAATTAAAACAAACATGAACATGAAGATAAGTGCCATGAAGTTTAAAGTGTTGATTACGCAAACTCATATAATCCATATTTTATAAATCTCATGGTGAATTATAAGCCACATGTTACTCAATACAAAGCCATTATTACTTAGTGTTTTACATATCAATCAACTAAATCATAACACTATAAAATTATTGTAACTTCCATAATTCTACTATTACCATAAGGATTTGTTACATAATACTAATGTTCTAACACCTTACACATTTCTACATAGGGGTATTTATACTAGTTTTTCTTAACCAAGTAGTTACATTATTAATGGAAAATTAGGTGACTGGTCAATATTCTCGAGTAGACTAAGATTTGTGGTAATCATTTAATTATTTTCTCCTAATGATTTGGGCCTTTGTACCACCTATATTCTTATTCGATGCTATATCTTTGCTACCAAATGTCCTCCTTTGAGTGGGTTAGTGCAAAACTCATATAATGATTAAAGTCTAGTTTGTCCTTAAGAATCACTCCTCAATCATTTCCCTCATGCTCCCCAAGTATTTTACTATTGTACTGAGTCCTATGCTTTTATATTCTTCATTAGTTATGTTTCATCTTTTACTAGGTCTTCTTGTGTTGTTATCTTCTGCATCATTATCCTCTTGTGTCATGTTGGTTCTGCACCAAAATCCAAAATACTTAGTCAAAATTTGGGGTCCAAAAATACAAATAACCTTTAATAAAAATATTTTTTTATGTCTCACGCCTTTTATTTTTATTCTAAGACATGTTATCTATAGTGATGGGATCATCATATATAAATCAAAGATTACAATGATTGTGGGATTGAAACCACCTGTTAACTCCTCTAAAGTGTGATCATTCCTAGGACATACTAGGTATTATCATATATATATATATATATATATTCCACCATATCAACACCATTATAAAAGATACTATGAAAGGATACCAATTTTGAATAGACTCAAATTTTAGATGACTTTCATTGATATGAAACAGATATTATTCATATCTCTGATCCTGATATTTCGTAATTGAAATAAATATTTTCATATCCATGTGGATGCATCGAGGAAAGTAATGGGAGTAATATTGCCTAAATTAGTGGATGGATTCCTTGGTCACCCCATCCATTTTTAAAGTTTAAAGCTCTCACCTAAAAAAGATACACAACCATTGAGTGAGAAGCCTTAACTATGGTTTTCGTACAACAAAAAATTAGACACTATCTATTGGCTACTCCCTTTGAGTTATTCACTCACCAAAAATGATTTAAATACTTGGTGAATAAGATAATTTTAGGAAGGATTATATTCATGTGGTTAATTTTTTTTAGAAGTTTCAATTTAAAATCAATGTTAAACTTGGAAAAGAGAATTTTAAAATTGATCACCTAAGCCACATATAAATTGATGAAGATCCAAAGGAGCTATAATATGAATCCCCATATGCACATTTATTCCAAGTGGCTATAATTCCAAAATAAATGTAATTCATTATAAAAAATTTGGAGCATGGTGTATTCTTTGTGTGTTATGTGGAACAAACAAAAAAAAGCTAGTCACACGAGCTTTCCTTATCGCATTATAAATAGATTCTTTTATAAGTTAGAGAAATATGATGTCCTACGAAGGGTATCCTTATATCATGAAAGATCATATGTATTATAAAAATCACACAAATGGGTCATTATAGGACATTTCATAGGATAATAAACTATTATAAAAATACTATAAAGTAGTTTGTGGTGGCCTACTTTGTTCATCAAAGGGTAGGGAGATCAAATCAATGAGATGAAATGCCATTGAATCTAGTTCTAGCAACATAAACTTCTAAGAAATGGGGCATTGAATTTATGGAGCCTATTAATCTTCCTTTTACGTGTAACAATGCCAAGTATATAATTATTGTGATTGAATATTTCACTAAATGGGTGGAATGTGTTGCAACACTAAGTTGTAGTGCCAAAGATGTTGCTAATTTTTTATATTAATATATCATAACAATATTTGGGTTACTTTTAAATTTGATCAAAAACATAGTACAAATTTCTTAAATAATAATATAAAAACCTTGATAGAAGATTTCATGATTTCACACCACAAAAGCATAACTTACCATCAATAAGAAAATAATTGAGCAAGGGCATCAAACAAGGTTCTAGAAAATAGTTTCACATAGATATGTAATTGTTAGAGGGGTGATTATAAATATCACATACCTACAATCCTCTAGGATTAAAAAAATAATTACAAGCGTGTGATGGTATACACACCATTTCAATTGGTTTGTGACATGGAAGCAGTAATTCCTATGGAATATATAGTTCTGAGCACATGAGTAGCATTGATAATGTGACTAGGAGACTAGGATTCACTTCAAGAATGGTTATTGTAATTATCTCAAATGGAATAAATAATAAAAATGTCAATCTAGACATAAGAAGTTAATAAACATATTCAAAAATATTTGTATGATCACAATATGTAATCCAAGGAATTTAAATCATATCATAAGGTTTTTTTATATGATAGCAGATACATAGCACACCTAGGAAAACTATGCATAAGATGGAAACTTCCATATGACATTCATGAAGTGTCATATAAAGTCACTATAATACTCATAGACCTTCAAGGAACCATTTTACAAAGAAGAGTTAACAATTATAGGCTCAACCCCTATTGCCAATTATCTCAAATTAAAAAATGCAAAAAAGAGTAAGTGCCAAGTGGAATAATGTAATTTAGATTTTTATTTTATAGTTTGTTTCTTTGTGTAGGTTTTAACATTATATTTATGTGTTTCAATTGATATAGTATAGTATAACCATAATGTATTATAATCCAAGTGTAATGAAATTAATTTAAATAGAGTCGATTGAAGGGGAGATAAATATTGGAGCTGGAATGGGAAATTTTGAAGTCCAGGAATGAGGTGGAAATGAACAAAGGACAAAGCAATATGGAAAGGATAACTACCGAGGTAGTTTATGTTAGAAAAAATTGAATATAATGGCATTCTCAAAGAGGATATATTTTATAAAATGAATTTAATTAAAAATAAAATAAAGTATTAAGGAATTAAAACACTATACATCACATCACCAAATGTTGTTAAAAAGAAACATTGAATCTAATCACTAAAAAGGCAAAGGTCACATTAAATCAACTCATGGAATTTAAAGTAAGAGGATGATGAAAAAAAAGGAATGTCAATTAATTAATGTAAATGTCAGGGAAGATTTGAAGAGTGAATTTCTATATAAGGCATGGTAAAGAGGGAAATCACATTTGTAATCTAGCGTGAATAAGAAGAGAGCCAACTTTAGTCATCTCTTTGAAAAAATATTTATACGTAATCAAACCATAATAGAGATAAAATATCAATGCACTTTATTTTAGTGTAACTTTAAAATTCAAAAAAATAGGAAATGGGAATTGGGTTAGCCCTTAGATAATAAAAATGGAATGATCCAAAACCATTTGAATTTATTGACATAAAAAATAATAAATCATTCCCACAACCACAAGGATCCACTTAGTATTAGGGAGTGCTCATACTAATTTATAGATAATGAGGATTAAATACATAGAGACTAATAAGGAAACCAATATTTAGTCAATATAAAAAATTGATGTTAACCCTCATGATCCATTAAAATGAATTAATGATCCATTTTTCCAAGGAATTCGCGATATACATAAATGTCAACACCTTGGTGTTGGCTACTACACTGCTAGTGAGAGGCAAGTTTTGAGACCCATACAAAACCAAGAATCCCCCAATCCATTTTGATACCATGGATGCATATGCAAGTATAACTAGAGGAGTCCCAATTTATTTAGTTAAAAATCAATCTATGTGAGCCCTATCTGAATGCAAACCACAAAAGGTGCCAAAGGTGCCAAACAAACCACAAAAGGGGTAATTAACATCACACACTAAATGATAAGGCTAGGTAAAGACTTCAACTATCCATATTTCCTTGTATTGGATTTCATTACCAACATTAATAAAGTGATTTCAAAGAAAACTCAATCCTTCTAGTGCTAATTCTTGGTACTACTTCTCTATTTTACATAATGGAAATCATTAGAGGGCCAAATCACATCAAAAATGGACTACTATATAGTAAATGTATTCTCTAATCTTGTGTGCCCATGAGATGGTATAGATACTAAAATCTAATTTATATATAATCTTAGTCTTGTACACTTGATAAATACCTTTTAGGTTTCTACCCTTCAGTTATATACCTTCTTGTTATCAAAATTCTTGCATTCCCTATCTCATTGATCCAAATTGCTTATCTTTTGGTTCAACCTTATCATTTTAATGGCCCAGATATTTTGTATAATAAAAAATATGAAAACCTAGTATATATGTCTTTCACTATTAGTTATATATCCTTGACAACTTTCTATTTTTCTAGACAATTGTGTCCCACATAAGGACACTTTCATCGATGCAAGTGTCAAAATCCTTATCTAGTGTACATACCTCAAAATTCATCTAATTTTAAAATATTTTGAATCCTATGGGTTGGCCCATTTGTTTTATTTAACCCTTATATGAGATATTTTCAAAATATGTGATATAAATACAAAATAAATACCATTCATTATCACCAAGTCATATCCAAAAATCTTACCAAGCACACATATAGAAAATCACCTTTTAAGTATTTAAAATTGCCATATTCTTCCCTATTTATATATTCATAATATGAGCAGTCATATTATAGGTATAAAGAATTAAAAGAGTATCCCATGGGTAGTATTTATCAAGTTACAATTTATATCATTGCATGCCCTTACATATAGCATATTTTACCGTCATCACAACAAGTTAACACTTAGGGGAGAAATACATATGTCTGAGGACTTCTTCAAAGTATTGGATATGTAGGTAGTGTTTATTGATAGAGGAGTCTTTGAAGTCAATTTGACTTCATGATCCCACTAACCTATTTTTGGCAAGGTACAAAAACCTAGGGTGAAGAGCTAGGGTTTGATCCATAAACATCCATCTATAGTATATGTGTACAAATAATATATATCTACAAAAAGGTGGTAAAAAAACTAGAAAACTTAAGGTGGTTGATCCTCAATACAATCAATATTTTTCACAAGACAAATTTTTTGAAATAAGAATATTTATGTTGACATAAGTCTCTCAAGGCCAATGCAAGTGTCCAATCCTCCAAGAATAATATTTCTAGAATTTTAGGACTAGATCCTAATCTTTTTCCCACCTATTTCCACCTTTGCATATCTTAGATTTATTTGTGCATTTGTAGATAAGCTAAGTATTATCTCTTTCTAGTGTTTATGCAATCAAATTATGATTTTATGTATATTTTTTATATTTAGCATAACTAAGCATTTAATTTAGAATATTCATTTATTTGAGTTTTAACTTAATTGGCCTACTTTATAATAGTTTTATTCATCTTTGTGTATAGGCATTCTACCATTTAACCTTCATCCAAAATAATTAAAAATGGTTAAACATTTAGTGAACCAAACCTTTATGTCTTATCATGCAACTCATAGCTTGCTATAGGGTTTTCAACCTTCTAAGCTTTCTACTTGCTATATTTGTTCATTTTTTTTTATCATTTGTATACAACCTATATATAGTTTGAGATTAGGTGGTATTCCTATTAAACATCTTGAGTTACCCCTTGGACCACCTAAAATGTGTCAACTTAATACCATGTCAAATTATGATAATAATGAGAGTGCCAATAATGACAATGAGAAAACCAATGAAAAAAATCTTATAAAAGATGAATTTTATCATGAGGATAGTGAAACACATGAAAACAATGAGCATGAACAAGTAAATTAAGAACAAGTTAAATCTATTGCATTATTTTGAGATCACATTCATGAAATCTAGAAGATCTCCATAATATCCTTAATATCATATTTTGAACTAATAAAGTAAAAGGCATAAACGAATTTTCCCTCCTTTGAGCACAACATTGCCTACTACATCTAGTGGAGGAATAAGATATGTTTTCAAACCATTGTTCACCAAAGATCAAATAATTATTACCAAATCCTCTATGGTAAAAACTAATACTTAAACTCAATTAGTGGTTTCAATTCCCACATCAATACAAGTGGTGTTTTCATACCCTTTAAAATATTCTCAAATATCAAATTTAAACCCCAATGGGTTTACTATGTAAACTCTTCTAAAATTTATTCATGCTTTGGAAGATAATGTTACCAACATTGAACAAAATGATTTGAAATCAACTCATGTTATTTATTCAAAATATGTATTACATAACGCTCTAACACCTGAGATATCTTGACACCCTTTACCAACTAGTTTTGTTACACCCAAGTTCACATTTTATGATGGTAAGTGTGATCTTGAACAACATCTCTAATCTTTCTATATAGCATGTCTTGATTGTTCCTCTAATGATAAACTTTTGACCCAATTATTTCCAATGAGCCTAAAGGACTATGTTTTAAAATGGTTCTATGGCTTACCAATTTGATCATTGAAAGAATTCAAACTTATATCGAATTAGTTTATAGAAAATTTATCTATCAAAATCATTGAAAATATTTCATATGCATAAATTTATAAGATCAAACAAGGAACTAATGAATATATTTTGAGGTATAAAATAATGTTGGCCAAAATGACAAATTTAATGGTATTTAAAGAGATTTAATACATATTTAATCAAAGTTTGCTTGCACCATTACATGAGTCCATTATTTTCAAGATGTTTAAATATTTTGATGACTTATGCCATATTGTTTGAGATCATAAAATGAAACTTATTTCATTTAACAAGCTTGAGTATGTATCAAACACACAGAGCCTTATTGTCATGAGTTGGGTGATCATGTCATATACCTTTTTTTCATAGTCAAATCAGAAACTGAGCACACAGAGCTTTAATACATCCATTTTTTTATATTTCACTTAGTTCTAGTATACACGATAATACTTATTTTTAGAAAATATTTAGTTTCATGTGATATATTCTCATACATTCATGCTACATACTTTTAAAAAATGAACATTCAATGAGACAAGGATGTACAATCATTACTCCACATAGTTATTCTATTCTCCACATGATTTTTAGTTACATTCACATATAGAGTGGGGGAATATTGCTCATACATGGCCATGCCATAATTTTTAGTGCATAATTTACATTGACACATGTTTTAGATAGTTTAGATCCCTCTCTTTTCTTATAATTTAAAACCCATGGTTTTCACTAATTTCTTTGATACTAGTTTCAAAATGTAAAAAGTATAAAAAAATTAAATATTTAAAAAATTCAAAAACTTTCAAAATATTCTAAAAATCTAAAATCAGGACTTGAATATAATTGTACATATAGATTATATCATTTTCATATGTTATTTATCTTATTATTAATAGATAAAATAATCTCGCTATCACACATGCATTTCATTGGTATGCATGAGTGTTGTGCGAGACATATAAACTTCACTTACACTAGGATGTTAGACTTTCCTATACCTAGAGGCCATGCCATGTTGTGGGCATATTTTTCATAGATTACATTACTTATATGTGTTACCATTATATAAATCCTATAGTGATGAGTTATATACATTTTTATAAATGTATTACTAACATATCTATCTTATATTGTGTACGTGAATATGTTATTTACTAGTATATTATCATATTACATATTTATAGTGTTGACTATTTATATTTATATGTTCCATTAATGTTATGAATTTTAGATATTATATATCTTGTTTTTCTATTATGTATGTCCCTTAGTCTTTGTGTGAAATTTTTTTGAACATCTCTATGAAATTTGTATTTGGTATATGTGGCATTTGAACATGTTCATTATTTGTTTCCCTTGGCCTTTTATTTTGTGCAACATTTTAACATGTCCCTTATTTATTAAATTATTCATTTCCTTTTAATTTGTCCCTTAGCCTTATGTGTGCAAACTTTACTTATTAAAAAATTTCAACATGTCCCTTGTATGTGTCCCTTGGCCTTATTGTATGGCATTATTAATTTTTGTGTTTATGTGATTTTTGAGCTTGTTAAGTTTGATGAGTATTAGATACATATCATGCACTAACTAATTCATAGGATTATAATTTTATAATTCACTATTATGATCTTCAATTATGCTTTTATATAGGCCTTGCCTCATATGTTATGTACATGATTAGAATGATACATATATTACTATGTTAGAAAAAATTTCACATATGATACATTATTCAATGATTATATCTTATTATGCATCATATAGTTAAATTTTATTTTGAGATGAGTGACTTTAAGTATACATAATTCCCATACCTTAAAAGGGGGAATTTTTAATGGACTTTTCATACATGAGATAAGCCTCTTCAATAAAGAATTAGTTTTTTTTTTTATAGAATACAGTTTCAAAGGTTTTGGAATGGTTCAAAACTCAATAATTGGTATAGGTTATGGGGGTATATGCCATATATATACACTCACATTATATAAACAAATTAAATATTCATACATTTTTGGGTGCATGATACATATGCATGCATAAGCTTC
Organism: Torreya grandis; assembly: GCA_037957365.1. NCBI lineage: Eukaryota > Viridiplantae > Streptophyta > Pinopsida > Cupressales > Taxaceae > Torreya > Torreya grandis. The sequence continues at coordinate 392,470 of JARHVA010002196.1, forward strand.
AAATAGAAGTTATAAATTTACATTAGTTATATATTTTAAATTTATCATAATTGGGGTATGATATTGATTTATGCACACTATGTTATTTTCCAAATTTAGGGGGGATGATATAAATTTATTCCATGCTTTCAATACTACTTACTATCTACAAACATGGTAGGAGCATGGATGTTCTCCATTATCATTTGATCATGCATTCAATAATTAAGGAACAAAGTGAAAATTGAATCTACAAGCCATATGCATAGGTTAATTTAGTTAAAGTGTGTAATACGTAACTTAGATGTTTAATTTCCTCTAACATTATTGGCTTTGAATCCATTGTGGATTCCAACCTATTTCATGTCTTGGGGTTGTAAATACCAACAACACAAATTGAGGTTTTTACATCCCTCAATGAATTTTATTTTATATACAATTTAAATTCAATTTTAGACTTGATCATCCTCAAATTTTCCATTGGTTCAACTAAGGAATCAACTTCTCCAAGTGCTTCATAGGAAGCACCAATTCTCCAATACTTAGAGGAATCATCATCTCCAATTAAAGTTCTAAGATTAACATTGGTTTCACACATACATGTGTACTCATTTCATTTCTTTTCAAATTCAAGTTATAATTCAATTTTCAATTTCACATATGGACATTAACTAGTTTTACATCATTGCAAGATTTACCATACAATATTTTGCATAATTATATTTTTATCCCAAAGGAAAAGTATGTTTTACATAATTAGGTATAAATTTCCTTTTACTCTAGTAATTTAAACTCTATACTAAAGGGTTGTGGTGGGGATAATGCACACTCTCAAATTTGATCATGAATACTTGATAATATTAGTTTTGGCCCACTTTCACTTTAATTAACTTTAACATTTAATCTGGACCTATTTCACTACCTCAATTTCTCCTAAACACCTATATGGACCTCTTTATTTCTATGTTATTATATTGCACCTACATAAATATTATAAATTGATAAAACCTCTCTAAGCATCTATACAGACATCTAAAATCCCAAAAATTATACATTTCCCTTTAGAAGAAGATCAGCCAATAAGGTACAATAATGAAAGTCAATTTTGTCCTATATGGGATGATCCTATCCTTCACCCCAATAATGGTCACTTTTAAATTTTTACCCTCCTTTGTAGGATGGTCCATATTTCTAGGATAGGGAGCATGATTTTTTTTCCTTTTGGATTTCTACAAAGGCACATCTAAGTCATTTATTATATCACTTGAAAATTTTCAATATTGAGACATACTTACACTATTACACATTAAGTAAAGCTCCCTATTCTTCCCAAATTTGATTCTAATTATTTGAAGCAATTCTTAGCCAATTCAAGGGCATGTTTTATCCAAACCAAAGTAAAACTTTATTAAGTATTCAATCCATCTATAGATGTATACATATAGTCAAAACAACTCAATTTCATAAAACACTCTAAATGGAATAAATACGTGGGCTTGATTTTCCTCTTCAAAGTATTGGATACATAGGTATCAATCAGTCATCATGGAGATGATTAGTCCTCTTCAAATTATTGGATACATAGGTATCAATTAGTCATCATGGAGATGATTAGGGTCAGCTCAACCCATTACACTCCCCATTTTTTCTATTTTTAAGATTTCACCTATTATAAACCTTATTAGGGTTTAAAATTATAAGAAGTTATTTATAAGTCATTTGCATGTACTCTAATGTCATTTTTTCACATAAAAGTGTATTTTAAGTGACCATAAAAAATCATGCCTTATTTTTCCTTTTTTTGGTACAGGATATAATCAACCAGCAAATGACAATAATGCTAATTGATTGTGTCTCATTTTGGACATTCTTTTCTTTCACTAGTTTTAGTCACAGTTCCTAAGGCACTTGGAGAATCAGTCTATGTTGATAAGCTTCCACCACATATTATTTTACTATAGTAATATCATAGATAATAAACATCTAGCTTTTTTGTTTTATTTATAGTTATTCTTCTTGTATTTGATTGTGATTTGTTGAGTTTAATACTTTTCTTCTATTCTATTTGTCACAAATTATTTTATATCATTTTTTATTTCAAATCAATTTATATTAATTAGGGTTAATACACCTATCAATTTTAAATTATGATAAAATAGAGGAAAGGACATGAAATTGTTATGAATGAGTTATAATTTTCACTTTCCCTCCAAGTTTTTCTTTAGGATAAATGCCCTTGTGTTATTTTCCAAGTACACACCTTGGACAAAATCCATTTCTGAAAAATATTTTTGTCAAACCTTGCACCATGTTGTGTTTACTGAGATCTTATAATGAATGATAATTCAAATGCCCAAATTTTTCATGGCATATTTTACTAAAATTATTTGTGTGTAACCATGATTTGAGAAGGTTGATTTGTAACAAAGTTGTTAAACTTGTAGTCTTAATTTATTATCAACCTTACTAGTGGATATAATTTTTTATTGGTTTTATATTCTTTTTACAAAAACATTATGAGGCATAAAATAAATAGTTTTTCCTTCACATGAATGTTTGATTTGATAAATGTATAGTAATTTTAATGTCAATTTTCTAATAGGAATAACTTTTTTTAACACTCCATTACCTATCTTAATTGATCTTTCACCTTAATAAACTAATCAACTTGAGTTGTCCAAAAATATTTCATTTGTGTAACTGGCATTAAGATTGGTAAACATGTAACCTTGATTCACCATATGGTGAGAGACCCATGGATCCACGGTCCATTCATAAACTAGTTGTTCATGTATCATGGCATGCATTGTTGCTTCTGCCTTAGAGACATTGAGCTTCATCTTCTTCATTTTTGCTTCCAAATATGCCATTATTTTTAAACATGTTGATTCATCACAGTTTGATTTTTGACAAAAAATTAAGAATTTTTTCAACATGTGCATCTGATTTACCTTTGCTATTGACACTAGGTTGAGGATTTATTATGCCTTTTTATTTGGATGGGCCCTTTCCTTTCATGAATTAGGGTGTGAATGTGCATTATTTTCTTTGAAAACTAACCCATGTTGTTTAGATCCTTTAGATTGGATGTCACCAATGAAAATTATCTTCTCATGTTCTCTCTAAACTTGCTTACAAAACATATCAGAGGTTGGTCCCACATATTTTTTACTTATATAATATTGATGTGTATAGTGATTGAATATGAATACTAAATAGAGGAATCAATTTTGAAAGAAAAATCTCATGATGATTTCATCTTCAATCTTAGTGAATCTTTTACCAATAAACATAAGTCTCAATCATTTGACTTGAGTGATGAAATCCTTAATTCAAGGATAATTGTCAAGATTAAGAGATCCAAGCTACTTTTCCAATTAAAAACTGTGCATCTTGTTATGAATCCAAAATAGTTTTGTAAGGTCTCCCAAATTTCCCAAGGTTTCAAGACACCCTAAAATTGAAACTTCAATTATGAGGACATTAATTTTTTAAAGTGGAAATGTTATTTTGTGTTATTTTATTAAATATTTTGTGAGAATAGTCATTTCATCATAGTTTCTGAAATATTTAAAAATATATATTCTACCAAATTTTTAGACTTTCTCACCCTGATGCCTTGAACTGTAACAATGAAATAGTGTGTATATGTACTAATATATAACCAAATGTACCCAATATTGATAAGTAATAATTGGGGTATGGTGTGTCTATTTTATGGATTCTCTAATATAATTATCACATTCATAAATAATAATTTGGTCTAATATTTCAAATCTCTGATTAAAAAGGGTTGACCTTACCTGTATCCATAATATTCCATTTCTAAGTTACGAAGATAATTATTTCTTAGGGCTAACTACTTACTAATATACCAAAGATTCATATGTTCAATGGATTCATTTATCTAAGTTTCTCCTAAACCATAATTGGTGATATACCAAAAGTTCATAGAATCTCAAATCTGTAAACAAAACTATTTGAGGACTTGGTATTGATAAGACTCACCTCACTTCATGTGTTAAAACATGCTTAGCAAAAAAGATAGGTTTTTGTAATATTTTTAAACCCTCAATATGGGGTTTCTAACATAGATCAATTATAAAAGAAAATAAAACTTCAAACTCTTAATACCCCACTAATTTCACCACCTTTTATTCACCAAAATCCTAGAAAAGAAAGGTGAGAGCTAAAGTTGGTATTTTCAGTAAACCACTATAAATAGAAAATTGTAACTAGGTAAACTAGCTTAAAATGGTGAAATAAAACATCATATATGATACCTTAATGCATGAAAAATAATGAATTTGAATAGGTTCCATAGAAAATAACAAATATGTGAACACAAAAAAGGCAAATTTGAGTTGGCTTTACTAAAATTGATGCAAGAGTGAAGCTTCTAAGAAGCTCTAAGACCATGTTAAATTCATGGACAAGTTCTAAGATTATAGAAACAAGTAAAAACTATTACCTGCATGCATACAATATATAATTCACATAAAGATAAGAAAAATGATTTATTCAAGTAGTGTTACTACTTATCTAAATTAACAGTTTTAGCATAAATATATTAACATTATAAAATTAAATCATATTCTTATATCTACCTTATATTGGAACAAGCATAGGGATAAATGGAATAATAAATTTAACAAAACTTTTTTGAAAGGTAAAATATCACATTATATTATTTACAAATATCAACAAGCTTTTATAATGGGTCCAACCCATTATAATTATTAACCAACTAATACTACTAACATTATTAATTATACTAACTTAACATCTATGATTAGAAAATATTTACGACAGTGACTCGTAAATAAATATCATATCACATGCATTATTTTCATATAAACTAACATAAACTAAACAACATTAACACTTTAGATTAAATAACTCAACACTTTATACACTATTCCTCTATACACTTATATAAATATAGATAAGAAAGAAGTTGGGTTTATAATTTTAAAGAATAGTTTGCTTGTTAAATAAGTCTTCCTTACAATGGTATCCAAAAGTTGTAATGGCATGAGAATGTTAGCATTTAGTTATTTGAAAGATAAAAATATAAAATAAACAATAAAATAATATAATCATTTCAAAGCCGACATGATTAAATAAAAAATAAAATAATCGATATAAGATTTAAAAAAATAAAAAACATATAAGTACAAACAAATTCAAACCAAAAAACAAACAAAAATGTAAAATAAAGAAAATTTTTAAAAAAATAGATAAATAATTAATCATAATACCACATCATATTTATTAATAATCATAACAATAAAATTATAAAAATAAATTATCATAAAAAAATATTACAACTTTATAATAAATAAATAGATAATATACAAATAATCATAATTAATTTATTAGTAATATATAAATTTTATTGTATTATATTTATGAATAATTAAATAATCATAACAATTTATAGGTAAAACATAGATTTTATGATATCATATTTATTAACATATATATTTTAGATAAATCTATGTAAAATATATTAATATATATTATTCTAAAAGTAAGTGAAAATGTATACTAAATACTTTAAGAATGATATATATATCAATATATTTTATATAAATTTATCTAAAATATATATATATTAATTAATAATATTATCTAATAATAAATTATAAATAATTTTTATTAATATTTATGATTATATAATATAAGTATATTTTAAATCATATCCAAAAAACAATTTATTAAAGATCATTAAAAAAATTATTTTTCAAAAAAGTTCCAAATCCTTACCCCTCTATTGTAAAGGGGTAGCCTCAAAGTAACTCAAAATAATGGCATTTGAAGATTGCATCTCTAACAAAAGAGAGAAATATTATGTCCATAGGATTACATGTTAAAATATTGGTGGATGAGCTTAGAAAGCCAATGAAATAATGACAAGCGAGATACCTTTCAACACAAACATTCTTAATGTAATGGCCAAAAAAATATCTCAAAATTACCAAATGGTAAAAATAAAATATAAAATCAAAAGGGCAATCGATGCCCAACACCGTTGTATTGTATTGTATTGTATTGTATTGTATTGTATTGTATTGTATTGTATTGTATTGTATTGTGGTGCTCATAACTCCTCCACTTTCATAGTTAATTCCTTCTCACTTTGTATCACCTCTATTACCCAATATGTGTGCATCTACTTTGATGTGTATGTTATGTTCACTTGGAGCCACTTTAACAAAACAAATTTGTACCATCTAATTTAATGCATAAGTTAATGTGTGTGTGTTTTAAAGATAAATATTTCATTGTGTTAAATTTAAATATTCCATTTAAGGCACTTCAATTATTTGGAAGATGTTTTTTTAAGGTATTTAAATGGTATTGTTTTAAATATAAATAAAAATAAGTTTGATTATAATTTATATATTAAATTATATATTTTATATACATTAATATATCATTATTTGATTGGTTATTTATTTAATGTTATTTATTTTGAATGTTTTTGATAACTCCACAAAAAGGGTGCAAAGCCTATGTACAAAAAGCTTAAGGGGTAGCAGGATAAGGTAAAAGCCACTAACAATAGACAAACAACAAATAGATGACAGTCAAACAACAAATCGAAAATAGATTAGAAGATAACCATGGCAAAAGCACTACTTGTTAATCAAATATTTCCAGTCATCTTTAATGAAACTGAGAAGCTCCTCCTTGTTAGCAATTTTTCTTTCAATATCCTTATCTTCATCCAAGGCCCCCTACAGAATCATCAAAGAAGAAGTAGCTCGATGAACAACCTTCAAGAAAATGGTTGTCAACACTTTCATTTTATTCTATAGCAAGTGCAAACCATTTTTAACTTCCTCCAACTCCCTTTTAATCTAACTACCATCATCACAAGTGTCCTCGAAATCCTACATAATTGAGTCATATATGGAGTTATTCAACTCCTTGAAATGACTAGTCCCCTCCTTGTTAATATGTTGGTTTGAACTAGGCTTGACTTTTAAAATACCCACTTTCTCCCCTAAATCTAAAGTAGAGGGATAATCAACAATTATCACCAAAGGGGTTTTGCCCCCTACTAGTCTACTAGACCTCTTGATATTCAGCTATCTATCTGTGAAACTCTGAGGTTTAATTCTCGACACTTCATCCATGTCCACATCCACATCCCCTTACACCTGGGCTTCCAGGTGCTCTTTGTCCATAGCCAGATTTAGAAACTCTTCACCCACCACTTTTTTAGTCTTTTTCTTGCCCAGATTTTTCTTCATAGAAACATTTTGAGGGAGAAATTTCCTCTTCTTATTGATAGAAATAGAAAGACTAATCTTTAACTCACATAGCCCTTCCGTAGCCAAATATTGAGAAGGATCAAGGGGTTTATATTTTGCAACTTCCAAAGATAGACAAAAATATCCCAACAAGAGAGGGGGAAAACAATCTTTCTTAAGGGGGTAGTTTGAAGAAGGGGTGACAATGTCCTTAGACTTGGGAAGGGAACCATGGGAACCCTGAGAACCAAATCTAACTCTCAAATGGATATGGTCATTTGAGTCACTTTCATGGGTATCTTCAATCATAAGATCCTTTAAAGGTTTAGACAGACACAATGTCATGTGAAAGTGATAAATCTTGAAAATAAGACCTTGGTGGAGTGGAATGGCAAAGGCATTCGAGTTGCTATCAATAGAATTTTTAACAGATTTGACAAAGGTCTCTAGGATGACAAAATGAAGAAAGGAAATTTGACAAGCACCTTATGACAAAAATGATTTAGAAGAGAAAAATGGTAATGATAAAAGCACTTAAAATGGCCCTCAAGGGTGAAATACTTCATGATAGTAAAGCATACCTTATCCCAAGGATTAATCAAACTTCCCTATCAAAACCTCCCTGTAGTTTCATCAGAGACTCATCTTCTTTAAAGAATGTTTTCATCCCCTTTGGGTCTTGGACTTTGGTGAGTCTTTTCAATCTTTTACCCTCACAGTGCATACCTATGGCCTTCATAATAGATTCTTCACTTATTTCAAATTGAATACCACCCACTTGAACTTTATAGTCCTCATCCTATCTCAAAGCAAATTGAGTTGAGAGATTCTCATCATAAATGTTAAGACATTATAAGAAAGGAGAAATGCTTCCTTCATAACAGATACTCCAAAGCATGGCATCTACTTTGGTCTCATCATAGGATAAAGGCTTTGTTCTGACCTTGTCACCTCCTATGACTAAAATCTTCTCAAAATTATTAATAGACTTGGTCAAGACCAAAATCAAAATTAATACCACGGATTAAATAGAATAGTGTCGAATAGTCTAGAAGCAATGGAATGGCTATCATTAGGTAACTATCCTTTAAGACCACTTGAATCCCAAACCTATTTCTTCATATTATACAAGCTAATCAAGTAATTATTGTGCATGTAGGGAAGCTTGCAAGGATTTCCCATGTGAGATAGCATTGTCAGGAAATGATTTTTTCTCATGTGATATTGATTTTTATTGAGGTGGGAATACTCATATCGTAAAGTGAGCTCATACATCATCTTCCTAATTTTAATGACTTCACCTTTCCTACCCTTAATGTGGCTAATGTCCAGCATGGGGCTACCAAATAGAATATAAAATAATATGTGCTCTAATCTATATTAGTTGATGTAGGCCATTAAGTCAAGAAAGGTTGGGCATCCAATAAGAGGATATCTCTCACATTAGTGGGCAAACTGTTTATATTCCTCTAGTACCTTAGAGGGAAGAGATTTAATCCCAAGTTGGCCATTGCATCCACCACCTGATTTCCCTCTCTATAGCTATGCTTGACTTTAAACTCTTCAAAACCAAGAAAGAGATACTTTATGTCTTGAATGACATCCTCCAACCTCCATCCCACTCAATCTTTATTTATGACTACATCAATGATAAGTTTGGAGTCACCCTCTATTAAGAGGGTTTTGATTCTAATGGAACTAGCCAACTTGATTCCCCAAAGGAAGGCCTTGACTTCCACACCATTACTATAGGGCCTTGGCTTCCACATCGTTACTAGATTTTTATCCCAACCCACTAATATAGGTTGCAAAAATATCTCCCTTATCTGATCTTAGCACTCTCCCCCACTTGTCAAGCTTGGGTTTCCTTTGGCAGCCCCATCAAAATTAAGCTTCACCCAACCAATAGAGGGGGGAGCCCATTTGGTTGAACCTCTAATAGTCCTTTTAAAATTATTAGTCCTATAGATATGGGCTAGGATGCACCATTTTTTAATGATACTTTATTCCTTTTTGTTAGGGGGAATTCAGCAGCTTTTATAGTGCTACAAGAGATGTTTTCCTATAGCAGTTTAGCAAACTTTTTGAATATCTCCTTAGGTTCTTTAGAATTATCAATAAATATTCTATTATTATGTTCCTTTCAGATTTCCCAAGTCAGGATGGGGGGGTGGCAGGGGGGGTGGGGTTTGAGCCCATATCTCTTTGAAAATAGGGTGGATAAAAGGAGGTACCCACCCTCTAATGATATTGGGGAGATCTTGATTCAATCTCCATAAGACTTCAAGTTTTTGTAGATCTAGACTCCAAATTTCCCAAGAGTATTCACAATGCAATAAGAGGTGTGAGACCAATTCCTCCTCTTTATTTTAAAGTATATAATGGTTAGGGATTTTAAATCCTTTGGATCTAAGATTATCTAAAGTAAGGATCTTATTATGGATAGCCAACCACCAAAAGTGGTTAATTTTGGAAATGAGATTATGATTCCAAACCCTTCTCCAAAATTTAGGTTCCTCATTAGAATCAAGGAACAGGTTATAAGCCATCTTGACTATAAAAACTCCCATTCTATCCTGATCCCACAAAATTTTATCCCTTATGGGGAATATAGGTATTCTACATTCTCTATGGAGCTAAACATTTTTGGCAATTAAAATAAGATCATTCTAATTCTGACAGCAATCAGACAGCTATTTCTAGTCTCTATTGCTAGGCTGAATATAATCTACTACTAAGCTCCCAAAGTGGACAATGGATCTATCATCAAGTCTATGGAAATTTTGTAATTCACGTAAAGGGATGTCCTTTAGCCATCTATCCTCCTAAAATTTTATATTTTTACCATCCCCCAATTTCCATTTTATACCCTTTTGTAGAAGAGTTTTACTTTTAATGACATTGTTCCATATCACCAATCCTCTAGGGATACCATTTATATGAAGGAAAGCATCAGGATTGTTATTCAATAAGTACTTGGATTTCATGATGCTACCTCAATCCTTTATAACACTCATGAAGTTCCAACCAATTTTATCTATAAGGACTTTGTTTATCATGAGGATTTTTTTGATTCCCAAACCTCCTTATAACTTGGAACTACAAACTTTATCCCAACTGACAAGTGCAATGCTTTTTCTCTCTTCCACTCTTGTCCATAGGAAGTTCTTTGAATTTTTTTGAATTTATCTAAAACATATTTGGGGATTTTGAAGAGAGAGAGGAAGTAAATAGGGATTCCCTAAATGGAGGTCTTTAAAAGTTGAAATTTTTGCCCTTGACTCAAAATCTTTCCTTTCCACCCAGCCAACTTCTTTTAGATTCTCTCAAGAATAGAATTAAAATATGTAGGGGGAACATCTTTAATATTAAGGGGTAGGCCAAGGTAAGTACTTGGAATTTCTCCATAATAATAGTCAAGAATCTTCATAATTTTTTATTGAAGATCTAAAGGGGTGTTGAAAAAATAGACCATATTTTTTTCATAAATGATACATTGTCCAGAGGCCTCTTTGTAATCCTTCAAAACCTTCATCCATATATTGGCTTCCACCATCGAAGCAGCTCCAAAAAGTATAGGATCATCATCAAATTATTGGATGGTGGTCGGATCTATTGTAGAAGTAGGTTTTATACCCTTGATTTCTTGAGACCCCAACAATTTCATAAAAATTCTATTAAGAACCTCACCTATAAGAATTAATTGATAAGGGGATAATAGGTCACCTTACCTAAGACCTCTACTAGTAGAGAAAAATCCCCTAGAGACCCCATTAATGATCAAAGAGTACTTAACGGTAGTGACAAGTTTTAATGAAATTTATGTTGGAATCCCATTTTCTCAAGGATTTCAAAGAGGAAGTTCTAGTCCACTCTGATGTAAGCCTTGGATATGTCAAGTTTGAGAGCCATTCTAAGGGATTTCTTTTTCTTCATAGAATGAATGTATTCATGAGTGGATATAGAAGCATCTAAGATTTTTCTTCCCAAGATAGAACCCTTTGGTTATTACTAATAAGGTGATCCAGAATCATCTGAAGTCTACAAACCAAAACCTTATAAAAAATCTTATAGATCATGTTACACAGCCTAATGGGCCTGAAGTCTCCCATTTCCATAGGGTCTAATTTATTAGGGAAAAGTGCTATAAAATTATGATTGAATTATTTCAAGATTTTTTTAGAATTGAAGAAATTTGAAGTAGCCTCAGTAACATCCTACCCCATGATCTCCTAGTAAACTTGGAAAAAGTTTGGTGAAAAACCATTCGACCCTAGGGCCTTGAGAGAACTCATCATGAAGAGGCAAGTTTTAACTTCCTCTTCAATCACAAGTTTTGTTAAGAGCTTATTATCTTCATCATTAATGGAGGTGGGTATAATATCAATGAACTCTTGATTTTCTCTTCCATTCTGAACAACTAGGAACCTCTGAAAGTAATTTACCACCACCTATCCTATCTGATTATCTAATTAGACCAAATATCCATTTTCATATTTTAACTCATTTATGTTGTTCCTTTTCCTATGCTTCATATTAGTTTGATAGAAGAAGGTTGTATTCCTTTCCCCTTCTCTAAGCCATTGCACTCTAGATTTTTGCTTCAAAAAAATTTCCTCCATTTGAAGTAACTCCCTCCATTCCTTCCTTAGAGAATCTTCTAGTTGTACCATATATTTAGTGACTTCTCCATTGGAAATTTATAGTTGAATGTCAGCAAGATCAAAAGATATCCTTCTTTTGTTTTCAAAAATATTCCCAAAATTAAATTTGTTCTACCTTTTAACTTTGTTTTTAACTAAATTTAACTTGTAAGCTAACCTAAACATGGGGGATCCTTGGACCAAAGTATTCCACCATTTGGCCAAAATGTCTCTAAATCTTGGGTGATGAGTCCACATACACTCAAATTTAAATGGAAAATGGCCATTAAAATCCTTATCTTTCTAAGATAAAAGGAGGGGGTTATGGTCAGAGGTCATCCTAGGGAGAGCTTCTAGGAGATAACCACTAATATAATCCCAATTAAAGGATAATAACATCCTATCTAGTCTAACTTGAATTATATTCTCACCTCTCCTATGGTTGGATCATGTGAAACATTGACCTTGAAGATCAAGATCCATTAGCCCCATGCTATTGAGGAACTCAGCTAAGTTAATCATGTTGTTAGAGTAGTCTAGTATACCACCCATCTTTTCTAAAGGGTAGAGAGGAGTGTTAAAGTCACCATAAAGCATTCAATAGTTCTCCTTTTTACTTTAAATTTTAATGGAAAGGGAATCCCATA
>JARHVA010002196.1:410000-547500 GCA_037957365.1 Torreya grandis
AGACCTGAAGTTTCCGCTGACACTACACAGATCGCACCGTCAAAAACCAAGAACAACATCCTTCAACCTTCAAAAAATAATAAATTACCTTTTACACGAACGAAGGTTCATATCTAGATGGTGATAGTTACTTTCCTTCTAACCAAGTCCATTCTACCATTATCTCTTGAGGTAAGCTAATTTATCCTATAATGCCAAATCAAGGTAGAAAACATTTCCTTCCTAAACCCCATCCACCTCCCACATCTTCTTTTTATGGTGTTTGTATACATATTCAATTAAAAGTACTAGGTTTTGTTGTGAAACCCTTCAAGATTAAATCATCATTACAAGCAAGTCAATAAAATAATTTTAAAATAAAAATTAGTATTTTAGTTAAAATATCACATCTTAGAAAAATAATAGTATATATACAAAGAATCTAGAGTATGCTAGCATTAATCATGTATTTGTATCTTTATTTAGCAATTTTATCCCTAACAAAACTTCATATCAAGATTAGAAGACAAAATAGAATAAATGTACAACCACTGATTCAAAAAGTTTACAAAAGGTTGATAAGAGTTAAAGTAATATTCTAAGAGAAATGCTTCCAAATAATTTGATCACATTACCTTCTATACCTCTTTTAAGAATATCAAAATACTATTGTGTATATTATAGAATGTATGGCCATCATATAGATAGTTGTTTAGCTTTGAAAGATAATTGATAGTGGTGATTATATAATAGATACATCAATAAATAAACCCATTCACATTATCATTGCATCTACTAAAAAACAAGTGCAAGTATAAAAAGTGAAAAAATCAAAACTAGTGTAAAAGGAACAAAAATAACAAGCATGAATACAAAAGGATAATTTAGATCAAAAATAATTACAAATGGAAAAATTAGAGTAAGAAAAGTTTCAAAAGGCAAAATTAAAGCAAGCAAGTTTACAAAAGGGAAAATTTGAACAAGCAAGGCTACAAAAAGAATAATTACAATAGAAAAAATGTGAAAATAAAAGGTTACAAAGAGAACAATTAGAAAAAGACAAGCTATCAAAAGAAAAAATTGTGAAGGAACAAAAAATTTACAAAAGCTACAACAATAAAAATACAAAAATAGCAATTATTAATAGAGAAGTTGCAAAATCAAATTCAAGATAAGCGAAAAAAAAAATCTTAAGAGAGGGTATCTAATAAAAGAGGTTCAAAAACAAGATATGCCTATAAAAGTTAATGTTACAAGTGTGGTTTCAAAATAATGAACAAAAAAGTGTTAATCATATATAGATCCTTTATTTCTTAACCCATTTATATATGAAATAAATGCATTAATGTTGATATTTCATCCTTTTATGAATCCAATATATATAACATGACACTTCTCCAATACCTAGGTATGATAGACAACACTTTGGTAATATTGCAGGGCCTCAATATTGCTTGGGATCCATTGAGATACTAGTCACACTTGAATCAAATATATGTCCCATTATATTTCACATCAACCCTATCTTGGATGAATGCAATGAAAAACTAGGAAGATCATGGATGAGATAAATTGGGACAACAATGGGTAAAGATCATGACTATGCCACATTTGAACATAAAAGTACAATAATTACAATTTCAAGCCAAGATGAATCTTTAAAATAAGAAATAATAAATTAAAACATCTATCTAGTCAATATTCAAGCAAATACATATAATATTATACAAGTAAAATCACATGATATAATACATATAGCAAAGCAATAAATATCAAAATTTTCAATGCCATAGTATGGGATAGTTGGTTTTACATATACAAATACACAAAAAGATAAGAGTGGCATACCATAATTTTAGGTTCAAGAGAATGATTATGATCATGATGATGATTATGTAGAATATGATTGAAATGACATGAGTAATATGTAGGATGAATATGGAAATATAATTGATGGTTATAACATACATAATATAGGAACTACATAAAAGCATCCCCTTGATGAGATCTTTGGCTTATAGTAGCAAAATCTAATTATACATAGCTTTCTTATTGTTATGTATCCTTTTCTTCCATTGATAATGCATTCAGTCAATTTGATTAATTATTCTAACCCCTTGGATATTATTAATTTTTTGGCAACATGGATTTTTTTTTCACTTTCTAGATCTAAATAGTTATAAATAGTGATTAATTCTACTATATTTTACTAGTTATCTCCCTATTTAAATAATTTGTAGTGAAAATTTTGCATTTTTTTTGATAAGGTCAAAATTATCCAATAATGGTCAAAATCGAATAAAATTATTGACCTTAGTTGGTCGATCCTAAACTCTACAAACTTTTACCCATAAACCAAAATTTAAGCACACTAAGCCTAAATACTTCAGATTCGCAAATATTTCACTCAGTTTTAATATGCAAATCATTATTTTCCCTAAAAAAAGTATTTTCCTGAGGTATTTGTTTGTATGTGTCACATACTTTGACAAATGTATATTTTATGAAACTAGGATGTACATCAATCCTCTACTTAATCTTTCAATCCTATACAAGATTTTCAAAGTTGCAATGCATATACAACATGGGAATCTTTCTCATACAATGCCATGCCATCACTTCTATTACATATTTCACATTGATACATGTCATGAAGTATTTATATCTTTCTCATTAATTCTACTTTCAGCACCTCTTTTATCACTAATTTCTAGTGTTTTAAGTTTCAAAATTCTAAAAATACAAAAAAATCAAATATTGTAAAAGAACAAAAATATTCTAAAAAATCTAAAATTAGGACTTGAATATGATAGACATATAGTTTACATCATTTTCATATGTTATTTATGTCTTGACTTGTAGATATCATACTTATATTTCTATCACATGTGCATTTCATTGGTATTCATGAGTGTTATGGAGGATATAATTTTTTTTTATAGGGATTAAGGTTAGACTTACCTCTACCCAATAGCCTTATTACACTAGGGGATTTTTATCTGTAAGTGAAAATATGTATAGGTGTTAGATCATTTTATGAATCTTATAATGTTGACATCTATACTATTTACAAATTTCTTTCCAACATATTTATTTCACATTATGTACATAGATATGTTATGTACTAAGATATGATCACATTATACATACATGGGTTAGACTACATTTCTAGTTATATGTTTCATTGATGATATTAATTGTACATAGTGTTGTTGTTTCAATAACACACCCCATTTTCAAACTGAAAATAGAAACCCTCTTTTTCTTAGCTACATCTGATCTAGGGGACCTTTCATATTTGAGGGTTTGATTGAGAGTGGGATTTTGTATCTTTGTGTGTGATTAAATCTAGTAAATGTATGTGCTTACTATGAGCTTCATGTCTAAATCTAGAGTTAAGAGCTTTTCAATTACAAACTTAGTCTATTGAATCAATTTTCATGTGTTGGGTTTTGATTTATTTTTATCATTTGAATCATATTTTAACCCAAGTCAGCATTGTTTTAACCACTAGTTTGGAGAGTATGTAGTTGTTTGGAAATCCTTTATTTATTCTCCATGTAGTTGGACTTTTAAACCCATTTCATACAAATGGTCTGATTCAGTAGCTCTTTCATGTTCTTGCCTTTTCTTTTAGCTAAGTATTTCACAAAAAATATGTATACATGCCTTTGTTCCTTATCCATGCATGCAGGTCTAACCTATCCATGTTGGTCAGATTTCTAATGTTATGTGGGCCCATTATAAACTGAATGTCAAGATCTAGGTTCCCTGTAAGTTTTCCTTAGCCTATTTTGTTTGTTTATGTCCTTACCTTATTTATTTTATTTTCCCATGATTCTTTCAATCCACCCCCAAACCCTTCCACATGTTTCTATAGGATCATTTAAAATTTCTAGGATAGTCCAAAAAGTTTCTAAGTCAAAGTTTCCCTAGGGGCAATATCATACCACAAGACATGATCTTGGTAACCTATCCTGATGGGGGATTAATCAAATTATAATAGTTCCATGGCCCTGAGGGCTCAATAGGTCACCATGTGGTGGTGTCTCGAGTGTCCAGCATGATGAGGGGATCTGGCTAAATCAATAGTCCCATAGCCTCAAGGTCTCAAGAGGTCACCACATGGTGACTTCTTGGGAGCCCGAGACCATAGAGATAAAATTGACACAATATCTAGTTAAAGGCATAACTCATTAGGATGATGCCATGTGGCATCATCTTTTGTACCTAGACCATACACCTAACTCAACAAGATAATGTTGTGAGGCACCTAGATGATGTTAGCATTTCCTTGAGCTTAAATTTTACAAGCATCTTCCCATCACCAAATCATAAATCCTGGTCCTCTGGGACAATAAGGATGTGCCACATGGAAATTTAAGGCTTAAATTTTATGGTTATCCCAAACATCAAAATTATCCAAGGCCCAAGAAGAATGCTTGGTATAAAATTCTCATCTAAGATTGCATGGATTTAAATATCTGAATTTACTTAGATCTATTAAGTCTCAATCTGAATCTTGTTTTGGAAATACATCAAATCTTCCTTTTTTAGGTTATTTCACCTTAGATTTATGCAATTTATCTAATTATTTCAGAGTTTTATGGATTCTTTTCTTGAGCAATTTAATTCATTTCTACTTCATTTTGGAATTAATGTCTAAGTGTTCATATGGTATCACATTTTTATACTTAGTCAATCTCATAAAAATGGGTGAAATATACTTTGGATTTAGCTTTGGGTTCATTTAAAATGGCTCCATTTCTATTAATTTTATGCACCCTTTTGATTCCATTTGAATAAATTAATGGTTTAAATTTTAAATAATTAACCATTTTCATTTGAATTTTCAGATTTGTTTATTTTCAAAAACTTAGTCATTTTTCAATTATTGACTATGCCCTTTTATCTTTTCCAGTAGGTGATCTAAGTATTTATGATGCCATGTGGTGCTCTTTTGAAACCTTGAGCAGCCCCAACTAATTCAAAATAGGGTTTTTATCACTTAGTCAATTCTCTAAATTTTTCCCAGAGCCACATGTCAAATTTTCACTTTTCCATCACTTAGTTGATTCTTCAAAAGGATTATGGAGCCACGTGGCATATTTTTGCCACTCTAAAAGACACTAAACCCTTTGGTTTTTTGAGTTAATAGAATGCCATCATGTGGAAACATCATATTACTTTATAGTCTTAGGGTGGTATGTATAGTTATAGGCTTCCAATTCAGTGGGAGCTACCATGTGAAAACATACTATTATTTTATAATTTCAGTGTGGTCCATGCAGTTTCAAGTTTTTGAATTAGTGGGATGATGCCATGTGGTGATGATGGGATGATGAACATAAACTCATAGGTGAAGGTTGAGTGAAGTAGTGAGGAAACATTGCATGGAAATAATGTCAACAAAGGAGAAGATTCATAGCCCAATAAACCACACAAATAAGCCTAGTCATCAAAGGGGCCTGAGAACTAAATTTGATGCCTATTTGTCCCATTATATCCATCAAACCTTAATTTAAACTTTATTTTAAATTTGGGTACGTATTCATGTAATATTTGGTTCCTCACCAAAAAAGTGATACATAAGGAAACTTTGAATCAATGAGAAAATAATAAGTGATAAATTATGGCGAGTGGGAAAATCCCAAGGCAATCATCAGGTGATCAAGAAGTTCTTTATGTGGCATTTAGAGCATGATCAAAGAATTTCCATGACTAACATAGTGAGGAAGGGTGTTTGTAGAGCTTGAATAATCTCACATGTGCTAGTGGTTATGCTTAGTCTATGACATGATTAACTAATTTAGTGAAAGTAGTGGTTATCTTATTTTGAGTAGTGATTTGAATCCCAATCTAGGCTTAGCTTTGGCATGTCAATTTTAGTATGGCATGATTTGGTAGTCAAGACATGGGATTCCTTTAAGGCATTTTTAAATTTTGAATCTTGGGACTAGGGTTCCTTATGTATATATTATTTTTCATCATATTTCTCAAGCCATGCTCATTGTGAACTAAAAAATACACTATGAATCTAGACATTTTCTTCCTTATGTTTTTTACTACTTTCTAGGATAATCTCTCTCTTACTCATGTTTTAGCCTAGTTATTATAAAATTCTTTTCTTACACTTGAATGACTATAATCACCTATTATTATTAATGAAAATACATACCTTAAAATTTATCTCTTGCACATGTATATGGTGATCATAGTCTTTTCCTCTTATATAGAAAACTTCTCAACCTCTTGCACCATCCTTGGGTTGAAGTTTTTCTAAGTCTAGGTAAACCAAGGATTGGCTTCAGTGGGTGTGCTCAATTAGACATTGCAAGAGCTTCGTTAGTACCAACATGATTTTTATCTTTTTATCCCTCCTCTTTTGCATTTTATTTATGATGATAAGTTATTTTAGGTTGGCATAAATATGAGTATGCATGAAAATATTGGTTGCTTAGTTTTATTTATCACTATTTAAGCATTGTTAAATATATACATGTGATAAATCTACTTGGAAATTAGTTATTTACTTATCATGTTTATCTTGAGAAACTATGATTTCTATTTGAGACTAGAACCAATGAGTATTATCCAAGGAACTTTCAACATCTTTTTAAATGTATTAGATAGAGCTATTAGAAGAGACTTAGTTTGTAAAAAGTCCCCTTACATGGAATGGTTACAAATCAACCTGTTGAGTGAATGTCAGCATACCAAGATCTGGTACATTTATACTTTGGGGAAACATTTTATTCATGGTATTTTCTTCCTTTCAGGAGAGGTAGAGTCTTAACAAAACTCTACCTAATTTTTCAACCTAAGGTTAAACTATATTCAAAATATTGGTATGTATGCATGCAACAATTGGTTCCTCAAAAATAAATAGATACATAATGCAACTTTGAACTAATGAGAAAATAAAAAATGATAGATTTTAGTGAGTGGTAAAATCCCAAATTAATCAGTAGGTGATCAAGAAGTGTTATGTTGGCATTCAAAACATAATCAAAGAATGTCTAGGACTAACATAGTGAGGAGGGATGGTTTCATAGATTGATAAGCTGACACATGTTGGCAGTTATGCTTAGTTTGTGACATGATCAACTAAGTTAGTGGAAGGAGTGGTTGTCTTATTCCGTTCAGTGATTGGAATCCCAATTTAGGCTTGGCCTTGGCATGTGCATTGAAGTCTATCATGATTTGGTAGTCAAGGCATAGGATTCCTTGGATGTATCTTTGAATTTTGAATATTGGGACTAGGGTCCCTTGTGTATATATTATTTTTCATTAATATTTTTCAAGGTAGGCTTATTGTGGACTAAAAACTACAATGTGGACCTAGACATTTTCTTCCTTATACTTTTTACTACTTTATAAGATAATCTCTCACTTGCTCTTATTTTATCCTAGCAATTAAATAATTGTTTTATTACACTTAAGTGATTGTATTTGCCTAATATTATTAATCAAAATATATACTTTGATATTTAAAAGGCTATTAATAATTTAACTCCATTTCATGTGCATGTATATGGTGGTCATGATCTTTTCCTCTTATCTAGTCAACTTCCTAGACTCTCACACCATCTTTGGGTTGAATTTTTTCTAATTCTAAATCAATCAAGGTTTAGTTTCAATGGGTGTGCTCAATTAGACATTACAAGAACAACTTCAGTACCATCAATATTTCTATCTCTTTATCCCTTCTCTTTTACATTTTCTTTATGATGATAATTTAATATAGGTTTAAATAAATTTGAATATGCTTGCTAATCTTTGTTTCTTAATTGTGTTTGTCATTATTTAAGCATTATTGAATATATAAATGTGATAAATCTACTTGTAAATTAGTTATTTTCATATCATGCTTATCTTGAGAAAATATGATTTCTATTTGAGGTTGGACCTAGTAAGTATTATCCAAAGAACTTCCAACCTCTTTTTAAATGTCTTAGATAGAGCAATCAGAAGAGATTTAGTTTGTAAAAAGGCCCCTTATAGGGAATGGTTACACATCAATATTTTGAGTGAATGTCAGCATAACAAGACCTATTACATTTAGACCTTGGAAAATTATTTTATTTATTGGATCTTCTTCCTTTCAGGAGAGGTATAGTCCTAACAAAACCATGCTTAATTGTTGTTGTGTCAAAAACAACCCCAACACATAGTAGATTAAATATTGTTTGTATATTATGTATGACCCTTGGCCCTTGTGTGCAGTTACTTGAACATCTCTATGAGATCTTGTTTGGTATATGCAACATTTGAATATGTCCATTTATTTTTGGACCTTGTCCCTTTATTGTGTGTGACATTTAAAATTGTCCTTTGTTTGTGACATTATTCATGCCCTTTTTGTGTGTCCCTTGGCCTTCTGTGTGAAATATTTCATCTAGTTACATTTAAACATGTTCCTTACTTATGGCCCTTGGCTTTGTTACATGAAATATTCTTGTTGTGTTGTGTGCTTCTTGAGATTGTTAAATTAGATGAGTGTCATGATATATATCATGCACTAACTAACACATAAGATATTAAATTCAAATTCTATTACTAATAGATTCATTGATACATTTATATAGGCTTTGTCTCATGTATTGCATACATAGTTCAAGTAATTCAAAATCTTAATATACTAACATAATGTTCATATATGTTACAATATTTAATGATTACATATTCCTACATATGTTATAGTCAACTTTTATTTTAATATGAGTGACTTTCAGGATCAATTCCCTCACTTCAAAATGGAGACATTTTAGTGGGTTTTCTATACATGAGATAAGCCTTTTCAAAATCAAAAAAAATATTTTTGGCTCAGAATATAGTTTTAAAGGTTTTAAAACGGTTTAAAAATTAG
Organism: Torreya grandis; assembly: GCA_037957365.1. NCBI lineage: Eukaryota > Viridiplantae > Streptophyta > Pinopsida > Cupressales > Taxaceae > Torreya > Torreya grandis. The sequence continues at coordinate 418,849 of JARHVA010002196.1, forward strand.
TCATTGACATAAAATTTGGGAGCATATGCCATTCATATGCACTCATATAATAAGAAAAAAATACAAACTTGATTAGTTTTGAATACATGATACATGTTTATATATAATTTTAAAACAAAAATTACAACTGACATCTACATACACTCATTGATTCTACATTTATCAATGGGGGCATGATACAAATTCATACACACTATGTTATTTTTTAAACTTTCAAATACCATTTGATAAGTTGCATTCATGGTAGAAGCATGGATGTATTCCATTCTCTTTTGATCCTACATTTAAGAAAAAAGTTACAATTGAATATACAAGGCATCGACAGTGATTTGTTTGGTTTAAGTGCATAATTCATTAGTGCCCTCTAGCATCATGTCTGCAAATCTATTTTTGATTTCAACTTGTTTCATATCTTAGGATTACAAAGACCAGGTGATTTAAATTTAGGTTTCTATGTCCCTCAATGGGTGTTATTTATTTTACAAAGTGAAAATTCAATTTGGAGCTTGATCGCCTTCAAATTTTCCATTAGTTTACTTAAGGAACCAATCTCTCAAATGGTTCAAAGAATCATCATCTCCAAGGAAAAATCATAAAAACAACATTGGTTTCAAACATACATATGTATTCCTCCCTTCCTCTCTTTTCAATTTCAAATTTCAAGTTCAAGGACTTTTCAAATTCAAGATTTTTAAAATTTCAATTTCTGAAAGAAAAACATAACTACTTCATGGGTTTTGCAGAGTTTGCCAAAGACTATGGTGTCTTGCATGATTAGAGTACTAACTCAAAAAAAACATGTGTCCAACACACTAAGGTATATCTTTCCTTTAATTTAGTAATTTATTTTTTGAACTAAAGGGGGGAGGAGGGGGAATTGTAACAACCTAAATATGGTCATGAATGCTTGATTATGTTAGTTTTGGCCTTATTTCATTTTAATTCATTTTTTCACGTAATTATGGCCTCTTTTTTCACCTCACCCTATCTTAAGCACTTGTATGACCCATTTCTCTTATAAATTATTATCTAACACCTAAAAAAAATGTTTTAAATGATAAAAACACCTATAATCATTTGTATAGAGACTTTAGGTCTTAAATATTTATATTCTTCCTTGTAGGACAAGACTGAGTAGTTGAGTTAGTAATGGCAGTCATAACTGACCCAAAACTAGATGGCCTTGACCTTAGGCCTTCTAATGGTAAATTTTAAATTTTTAACTCTCCTTTACAAGTTTTATTTTCATTTTTAGGACATGAAACATGATGTTTTCCCCCTTTGGATTGCTATGAAGGCACACTGAAGTCACTTATTCTACCATTAGATAGTTTCAATATAGGAGCATACTTACATTATTGCACATTGAGCAAAGTTTCCATATTCTTCTTAATTCTTGTATTAATCATTTTAAGGAGTTCTCATCCAAGTCAAAAGTTTGTTTTATCAAACCCAAAACAAAACATTATCAAATACTAAATCCATCCCTAGATGTATTCATATAGTCAAAAGATCATGATTACACAGAGCATTCTAAGTGGGAGTACTACATGGGCCTAATTTCCTTTCTTGGAGTATTGGATATGTAGGTAGTGTTAAGTCATTATGGGAGTGATTTGGATTAGCTCAACCCATTACAGTCACCTCTTTTTTTATTTGTATCTTTTAATCATTACAAAAACCCTACTAGGATTTTAACATTGGATAAGTTATGTGTGTGAACAAGAAATCCAATAGAGGGGAGGTTATTATAGTGTTAGACCAATAAAACCAAATAAAAATAGCACACTATACATTAACACCTCTAACCTAGACACTACGGGGACCATAGATAACAAGCATACAATCAAAACATAACTAGAAAATAAAGGAAATCATCCTTTTATCTTCTTTGAATCTCCAAATGGCTTTTTGAAGTGGCTTGCTTGGCTTTGTGCATCAAGAATCCTTTATCAATGAATCTCCCTTTGCTCCACCTTTCCTTGCCACCTTGGATTGGTTGCTTTCCTTATGAATTTGGCATGGTAACATTGCACTAATGAAGCTTATGGGGAAAATCATGCATTATAACACTACACTATCAAAGTTTGTTGATCAATAGGTATGGCCTTGTATTTATAGCCTCCAAAGTTAACTCTCACCCAAGGTGAGTTAAGGTTAAGTTTAAACATAGAATGAATTCAAACTAACCCTAGGTGAGTCAAGGCTAACTCCAGTTGAGTTAAAATTTATCATATAGTTATGATTTTTAATTACTAGCATGGCTCTCAAATTATATATTTTACGATATTTTGAAAGAGCTTGATAACTCATAAAGGCAATGATGAAAAGGCTTGATATTTTGAATTTTTGAATTTTCATTTTTAGATATTCATTAATTTCAAATAGATAATTTAGGTAAGCATTTAATCTAGTTTTATTAGTTGATTTATTTTAATTAGTATTTTAGACCTTTTAAGAATTGTTCAAGTGCCCCACTTAATTGGTCTATATGCCAAATTACCAATTGTTAGGTTACAAGGTGATTGGGAATGAATCCATGAGAATTTATTATTGTGTATAGTATAATACCCCAAATAGGGATGTCTCAATATAATTTTGAGCATTAATGAATGATGTGTAGTCAAATATGGGACGTTTAGTGATTCTTAGGATTAATTTATAATGTTTGGTATAAATCAATATGAAGTCTGGTCAGAAGTCAGTTGTGGCTAGAATAGGGTGCCTACAGTTTTCCCCTATTTGGAAAGATGTTGCAAGCTATAGGCACAATAACATATTTTTAAAGAATGAAAATATCTTATATGCCTAATGCCCTAGACGACCATAGATGAGCCCTAGATGCCCCTTCAAGGGAGTGGTCAATAAATAAGGTCGACAATCAATCCCTCAAAAGAAGGAAAATGATGGGACCCAAAGGTAAAAGGGGTGGAAAATATTTATTTACCCAAAGGCGGTTATAATCAGTAGCATAGTGAGATGCCCTAATTAGGTAAATAAAAAGTATGATTTTTCTAAAGGTGGTTATAATCATCAGGAAGGTAAAGAGATAATGATTTTACCAAAGGTGGTTATAATCATCAAGAAGGTAAAGAGATAATGATTTGCCTAAAGTCAATTATAATCATTAGCGAAATTAATATAATGATTTACCCAAAGATGTTTATAATCATTAGCAAAATGAAAACATGTCCCAATTGGTTGGATATAGATAATGATTTACCTAAAGGTAGTTATAATCATTAGTGCAATGAAAATGTGCCCTAGTGGGGTAAGAGAATGATAATGATTTTCCCAAAGGAAATTATAATCATTAGCATAATAAAACATGCCCTATTTGGATATTTAAATATAATGATTTTCCCAAAGATAGTTATAGTCAATAACATCTAGATAGGTCGAAATAGAATGATTTACCCAAAGGTGGTTTTAATCATCAGTGTTATGGTTGGAACAATATGGTAAATTAAAAAATAGGGCTTACGAATTGACTCTATACTTGTAGAGCAAGAGTAAGTTAGTACAAAGGAGAGAGATGAATTTGGATAACTTAATAGTATGAAGATGCACATCCTAACTAACAAGGATTAAAATTCATTCATGATTTAAGTACTCTATATTTAGGTAATGATTAGGAGAGATCAAGAATTTTTTAGGTGACCAAGGAGAATTACCGTAACATCATTGCTTTTATGATTTCCTGAGATGATTGTTTCAATGAATTTATGCTTATATTTTAATAAGAGGAAGAAGAAGCAACTAAGTACGGGTATGTTTTAAAAACATGTTTGATTGTACACACATAAAATCAAAATATTGTGAAGAGCTCCTCTTTGGCTTGGGAGGATGACCTACATATGAAAAAGACTAAATAAAGTGGTTTGTTAGTTAGGTAGGCTAGGTGGATTGTCTAGTAAGCTAGATCTAAGAAGCGTGAGCTCCCTTGGAGGCTGTCAATCCACCTTTTAAGACAAGTTAGTGTTCAGAAAAGAAGGTTGTATAAGATATATGAAAGTACTTAATCTAGGTGAAATAAATACCATTCAAAATAAATGCTTAGATTAACAAGCTAACATTTAGGTTAATTCTAAACTATCAAAATAAGTTTAGGTCATGGTCAAGTTATTGTTTTTAGTCTATATAGTGACATAGGTCAAGAAAATAGAGTTTGGTTAAGGTTATTATGTGGTTAGGTGCTTGATGCTTGCTTGTTGGTTTTTGGTCTGACAATGACCATCGACTGTCAAGTTGATTGTCGATGGTTGAACTGATCATCAGCTATCATAAGGTTGACCATCAGTAGTTAGATAGATCATTGATGGTCACAAGGATGATCATTGATGGTTAGATAGATCCTCAAGGGTCACAAGGCTGACTGTTGATAGTTACTATTGGTCGAGTCTAGGTCAAGTAGCTCAGTTAGGTGAAGTTGATTAATTTGGTTCAAGGTTGGTTTTGATTGGTTATTGGTTGTGAAATAGAGGGTGAGTCTTAAATATGATTGGTTTAGAGGTTTATTTCTTAGATGGTCAAAAGGTCAGGGATTGGGTACAAGCTATAAAAAACAAAATAACTTGGAATAATGAAAAAAATACTTAACTAATAGCTTGATGAAGAAGAAGTTTATTTATAGAGATTGTTGGTGATGATTATTGATGTTGATGATGACTAATGTTGATTAATTGACTTGTAAAATAAACTTTGACCCATGAAGATGATAGATGTAGATGGCTCCTAAAAATTGTAGATTAATGGATGTGGATCTCTTTTCACCTCCTAAAGCTCTCTTTTTATAGGAAATAAGGAGAAGTGGAAGTGTAGGTTTAAGAGGGGTTCAACTCACATCTAAATTTAAATTGAACATGCATTGACTCATATAAGATAATTATAAAAAATAAAGTTTCAGTTGATGATAGAGTTAACTATTCAAGTAGTCGACAATTGATCATCGATAATCAAACTAACCATCGAAAGTCGAAGGTCAAAGATTAAATTGGTCAAAAGGGTGGGTTTAGCCAATTGGAGGTTTGGTGGGGAAAACCTATCTATTAGTGATCAGACTATTAACCATCAATGGTCAAACTGTTGATCATCAGTAGTTAGACTATTGACCGTTGATAATCGAGGGTAAAGGTTAAAGGTCAAATTCATCAAAAAGGTGGGTTTAGCCAATTGGAGATTTGGTGAGGTAAATGGATAAGAGGTGGTTTAAGGAAGTCAGGTGGTGACATATAGAATCATGGTGTGCAATTTTTTGATGTCTATAATGACTTTTGTTGTAACATGTGATGGTATGTACTATGATAAAAAAACATCATGATAAATTAGTCATAATATGCATAAGTACTGACACTTGATCCAATAAATAATCAAAAATAATACACCAATGATAAAAACTATGATGATAATGTTAACATATGAATATGGATGGACTTAATTTTAATGTGAAAGGAATCATCTAATGAATGCATACATACTAATTCAAGGCACAATAATGAAAATAAATAAATAGGAAAATAAGCAAACAAATAAAAAGATAAAAACACCAAGAAGCTAAAAGCATAACAAAACACTGAGAAACAAAATGAAAGATACAATGAAACAAAACAAATAGAATAAAATGAATAAACACAAATAATGGTTAATCATAATGTTAGTGCCAACAAGGCAATAATAATAAGAACAATGGCACAAACTTGCCTCTAGGCTATAGGGAAGCAACATCATAAACAAGATGACATACATTTCCCCTAGGCTATAGGAGACAATGAAAAAAATAAAAAAATGGAGGGAAGAGAATAAAAGGAAGGGGTAGACAAGCTGACTCCATATGCACTAGGCAAGTAGACGTTGCCTACATAGTTCTATGGATGCAAGGTCCAATATGAACTTGAATTCAAATGTAATTCTCCCAAGATATGGGATAGAATAAAATTAATGATAAGGAAACATGATTATGGTGTATAATAAATATGGTAATGATCTCATAAAATGGCAAGAGCATAAGATGAATCTTAGTGGGCATTAATGTATCAAAGTTGAATACATAATGTGCATAATAGAAAATCAAAAAATGGTGAGAGTGTAAGGCTAAGGCCAAGAAGGATGGGGAAACTAAAGGACAAGTGGTTACTTGTAAAATAGCTAGGAGTCCCAGGATCCTTAAGGTAAAGAAATGGTTGAAAAAAGAAAAGGTGTGGTCAAGTGAACCCAAGATACCCCATGTATCCAAGTGTTACCTACATATTTTTTGAAAACCTCATGCTGATATAGTCCTCCCAAAAATGGGAGGAAAAAAATCAAGGTGGTATATAAATAAAATGAACAAATAAGATGGCCCATCCTAAAAAATTTGATTGCTTTATATCTCTCATAGAAATTCTAAGATAATTTTTAAGATTTTTAGGATTTTTTAGGTCTTTTACAAATGTTTGTGGAATTTTCTATGTATCTAAACTTGATTGAGAATGATGAGATACTATACATTCTAACACTTAAAATGGTGAGAGCATTCAAATTGTAAATTACTTGAAAAATAGTGAGAGCATGGCAAAGGGGTGACTGAGTTGACCTCAACATAAATTGATCACTACCTACATAGTCCCATTAAGACCTCAAATCACTATAGTTATACCTTATAGTAGAGGAATCTAACTAGGTAGTAGCAATTTTGTGAATTACACAAATGGCATAGTATATCATAAGAATGGCAAGGTGATACAACAATGCATGGTAAAGGTGTTGTTCTTAATTTGCCCATATGCGGTTATAATTAGTAAATAATGACATAGTTAAATGATACTAATTTACCAAAAGGATGTTATAATTAGTATCATGGAGTGGGACACTAATTTTCCCAAAGGCAATTATAATTAAGAACACTCATAATAAAAAATAATAAGAAATGAAGGATGAAACTGCCAAACCATTGTCATACTTGTCTAAGATATTGTCTCTATCTAGAATAATAAACCAACTACTAAAAATTCATCAAAATCCCCTCATTGAAAGTTCTAAAAGAACCAATGGAATAGAACCAAGGTCAAAGGGGGTGGGTAGGGAGGTTAAAAAATGACTTTGGTCTTTAGCAAAGGTATGGTAGAATGGTATATGGTTTGGTATGAGGAAGGTGATGATGATGAGATACTAAATGTTCCAACTCATAAAATGGTGAGAGTGTTCAAACTATAAATTGATATAAAATGATGAGAGCATGTAAACGGGGTGACTAGGCTGACCTAAATGTAAATTAAGTGTTGCCTACATAGTCCCATTAGGACCTCAAGTCATTATAGTTCTACCTTACAATAGAGGAATCTGACTAGATATCAACAAGTTCATGAATCAGGAAAATGACACAATATAGCATAGGAATGGTAAGTTGGTGTGGCAATGAATGGTAAAGGTATTGTTCCTAATTTTCCCATAGGTGGTTATAATTAGTAAATAATGATATAGGTCAATGATACTAATTTTTCTAGAGACGGTTATTATTAGTAGCATGGAGAGGGATACTGATTTTCCCAAAGGTAATTATAATTAAGAACACTCAATGAAATGAAATAATAAATTAAGGATGAAGCTACCAAACCACTATCATACTGGTCCAAGATACTACATCTGTTGAGAATATTGAATCAACTATTGAAACTTGATTTGAATCCCTTTGTTGAAAGTGTCCAAAAAACTAATAAAATGAAACCAAGGGCAAAAGGGTGGAGAGGGAGGGTAAAAACAACTTTGTTCAAAAGTGAAGGCATGGTAGAATGTTATATGATATGGTACAAAGAAGATGATGATATGGCAATTGGATATAATGGTAATAGGGTTGCCCCCAAGTGATAAGGTAAGGTGAATGGCAAATGAAACTAGCAAGGTAAATGAAAAGGCCTGAAATAATGACAAGGAGAATGGCAAATGAAAAATTCAAGGTAAATGGAAAGGTAAAGATATGATTTTTTTATTCTTATTGATGTGGAGATGCACATCCTAATCAACATATGATACAACCATAATAGTCAATTATTTAAGGTGTTAGCCCACATCCCTTCTAAATAACTACTCTATCAAGAACCTGCTACTGATTTGGAATCTAATAATGTTATGATCTTTGTTGGTCACTGATTCAGTTTCCTTCAAACATCGAGACAAGATGTCTTTATAGCTTTTATAAAAGAAAGTAAGGCCAAGGATGGTAAATATGGATAAATATTAGTTGATAGGTCTGATTTGTCAATATAATATAGGTCTAAAATGAATGTATGGATCATAATGGAATGTATAATAGTTTGGCAACAAATGAAGATTTGGATTTTTAGGCACACACAATGTTGTTGATTCTGGATTCAACATAACTTTGGTTGTGGCAAGGCCAAAGACTTTTGAATATGATCTCAATATGACCACTAGGTATTTTTGTTGTTTGGCTCTAAGAGTAGTTTCCATCTGATTTTGTTGTAGAATGGAAGATGTACTGATGTCATATTTGATAATGTCTTCATCAAGCAGTGAAGAAATATTATGCTTAGTTATTGACACCTTAAAAAGGTTTTCATTGATAAAGTTGTTTTAATTTTCTCATAATGCCTTTGAAAAGGTTTCACTAAGGAATGTTGACTTTTGACTTTGATTATCTTTTAGTACCTCTAAAAAGGTTTCACTAGAAGGTGATGAGTTTAGACTTTGATTTTTCCCTAGTTCCTTCAAAAAGGTCTCACTAGGAGATCATTCTTGTTTTGCATGAAGGTGATATTGACCCCTATGATATTTTACAACTGATATGTCTCCATTGATTTATTTCAACAAGGTTTGACTTTTTCAATCCAAATCAACACTTTCGGGAGGTGGAATGTCAATATAATGTCTATGTTGGGTGGTGTTAATGGCATGTGGAACGGTAATGGAATGGAAAGAGGCAACACAATCCTTGTAGAAGATAATAGGAGAACTTATGTTGATGTTCAAGTAATCATCTTTAAAAACTATGGAATGATCATAAATATATTCAAATTGATCTAGAAGGCATGTGTAACCAATGTTATAATAGCCATGACATATTCTAATTTTGATGCTAAATTTGATATCAGTTCAAGAATAGAACCTAACTTCAATTATGATTCTTATTTTAATTATGAATGTTACTAAAATGATGTCCTATTTAATGTTTGGCTTTGAATAAGTAATTTCATGTGATGGCATAATGTGCTCTTCAAAAATAGATTCATCGAATAAGTGTTCAACATAGACTAGATCATCTAGGTGAAACCCCTCAAAGAGAGGGAACATCTCAAGGGATGACTCCATAGAGATTAGATTGGTGAAGTGAGACTCCTCAAGAAGGGGAAAATTTTATGAGACAACTCCATGGAGACTATATTTTCAAATGGGGGATCTTTAAAAATAGCATAATATTCAAGATAATGATTTGCCCAAAGGTGGTTATAATCATTAAGAAGTGATTTAACAAAGACTAGTTTATCAGAGTGAGACTCTTCGACAAAAGGTAAACGATAAAATTTTGATTCATCATAGGTTAAATTGTCATAAATAGGTGTTCCAACAAAAACATCATGAATTGGCTGGTTCTCTTGACCTTGTTGGTTGTAAAATATCAATTTTGAACACATCTTGGTCTTTGAATGATGGCTCTTGGAGAGGTACTAATTGGCTCTATTGGTGCTCAATGATCATCATGTATTTTCTAAAGTCAGGGAAGTTTTGTAATGGATTAAGAATTATCAATTTTTAGATAATGATCTCTTTATAAATAGGCTCATCTAAGATGAGCTTAACAAAGACTGGTTGTCAATCTAGGACAGTAATTGTGACCCATCTAGTCATAATTGCACAATCTTGTTGGTATAACAAGATACCATACTTGGAAGGGCCTGTAATGGTAATATAATGGCATTACGAATCTTTTTTACTAACACAAACCAAATAACAAGGGCCTATAATGGTAATGGATGGATATTGTGAAGCTTGGTTACTATTGTAAGCCAAAGGGTAAGGGCCTAGAATAGTGATCCTTGGGTGATGTGAAGCTTGGTTGATCATATAGATTGAAGAAGGATTAATGGTATAGGCATAGGATTGGGTACCATTATCATTTAAGGGAAAATTTGGTATGTTAATTATCTTAAAGAAGGGTGATAGTGGCATATGATAATTAGCATGGCTAGGTTTGGTAATTATCCCAAAGAGGGAAGTATTGGTCTATGAAAATGTTATTGGTCTAAATCTAGGTTTGAAAGCAAAATTTGTCTAGGAATAAGTACTTGGTCTAAAATTTCAAAAGGTATAAACTTAGTATGGCTAGGAACTTGGTCTAAAAACTCAGTCTAGGAATGGAGTTACTTCTCTAAATAGTCAATGATAAACCCAGTCCAAAATGGTCTAATGTCGAATGTCTCACACAAATGGTCAAGTGAATCGATAAAATAAGAATTCTAAAATTGGTAAAAAGTGTTTCAAACAATTCTAATCTAGGACTAAAGATGAAAAAGTTTTTAGGTCTTTGGGAATAAGGCACAATTCTAGGCTCAAAAAAACTAGGTCTAAAATGGAAGGTAAAATGCTAGGACTTTTGAAAACATGGCATAAAAGATAGAATTTAAAACACACTAGGTATAAAATAAATAGGATTAATTAGGTCTTTTGGGAATATAACATAAAATCTAGACTTATCACAAACTAGGTCTAAAAGACAAGATAATTAATCTAAAAAATTTGAAACATTTTGACTCAAACTAGGCATTCAGACTTTAAACATAAAATTGACCTTTGGAAAAAGACATTAGACTTTAGGTATATGGAATATAGACCACTTCCCAAACTTAGGCACAAAAATATCTTTTAAATTGAGTAAATAATTAGTTTAATTTGCACAACCCAAAAGTGAAAGGTGAACACCTAAGCCAAAATTATGCAAGGCATAGGTATAAACAAATCAATGTTTGAACTTAAACTTGTCAAGACCACTTTTGAACTCGATCTAGAAGGCTAGGTTCTTCAAATGGATAACAAATTAGACCAAAACAAATGACATAATGCTACTAGGTATAGATTAAGAAGGCACACGTGGTTTTTGAAATTAAAATTGGACATAAAGCAACAAGTCTTTGAAATAATGCGAACAACATGGTGATAATATCTTTCTCTAAAGGTATGACAAATGGTTTATTTCCAAAACTCTAAATAACAAGACTTATAATGAAATGGGCAGCATAATGACACCCCTTTCAAACAAGTGACACACACACACAAAAGTTTTTGACAAAATGACTAAGGTAAAGTTTGGTGTCAAATGGATGGCATAACACTTCTTCAAACAAAAGAGTGATGCACAAACATGACTTATTTTTAGATGCGGTATGATAAATAAATAATTTTGACTCAATACAATTTAAGTAAAAATTAAAAATAATAAAAACACCTAAGTGTACCATCTTAATCCTAAAAACTGACAAGGTGGCTCATACTATCAAAGTATGTCTATATACTTGATCTTGAGATGAAATTATGTTGTTAATCCAAAAATTAAAATGCAAAAGAAAAGTAGGGTTTTTAAGCCCCTCTTCTATCAAGAGTTCATATAATGACATGCAACTTCAAGCTACTTTCCCTTTATTGATAGTATATCCATGAAAAGTGAGGTTGCCTAAACTATCAAATTTCATACATTTCTAAATGGTTCCATATGTGTGGTTAAAACTAGGGCAAAACACATCATTTGGATCCGTATTAATCAAATTATTATAAAAAGGTCTTATCCCTTTCATAACCACTACATCTATTAATTACTCAATGTAATGTGATGTCTGAGTTAAACATACATTCTGAGGCAATCTTTTATTAATGGAGCTTGTTTAACTGCTCAAATAAGTGTCTCAATAATTTAACCTCAATTTTTATACCCCTACCATGGAGTGGGATGGAAGTGATGTCAGGAGATTAATTCCTAGATCAACATTTCCCTAGAGAACTCATGGGGAGGCGATGAACTCCTGCCCATAAGCTAAAATGCATGAAATACAAATGTGGAAGGACTTTAGGGTTATTTTGGGATCAAGCAAATCACTCAGATTTTAGGGAGGGCCTTAGCAACTTTCCTCCACACTTTTGGATAAAATGATAAATGTAATAAGTGAAGCATTTTTTATCACCTAAGTTCTCTAAAGGGAATGGGGGGAGAGTATACATGCTACACTTATCTTGTAAAACAAACACTCAATAACAATCATAAAAATGAAAACTCTTATTAGCATATAACTAGAGTGTGAGTTCATTTTTATATCACCAAATGAAATATGACATGAATTTTAGCCCCTTGGCATTGTTTGATAACTTTGAAAAATAAAAATAAGTCAACCAAAATATTTTTTGAAACATCAAATGTAAATGTCAGTTTGAATTTTAGAGTGTCAAAAATGTATTACCTTGGTCTTTGGGTTCTATAAAATATGTTAGGGGATCCTTGTGATTACAAGCTAAAAGAAAGTGAGAAAATGACTTCTGGAATTCTGCTCCTGAGTTTCAAATGTTTTTCACATAGTGAAAAATCATAGATACACAAAGCAATACTGTAACTTTTCTTACAAAACTATAACTAGTTAATACAAAATTGCAACTACCTATAGAACAAAGTGTTAGCACAAAATCTCAAATATTAAAGAAATATCATAGAAAATAAGACAATACCAACACTCTTAAGGCACCACTTACCCTATAACATAAAATGGTTAGTGAAAAACCATGACAGTTAAGGCAATATCACGACTTGTCAAGCAAAATCACTATTCATCATGTAAAATTACTACTTATCATTCAAAATTGTTACTTATCATGCCAAATCATAACTCTTCCTACAACACCAAATGGTTAGTGAAAAATTATGATAGTTAAGGCAATATCTCAATAGTTAAGACAAAATTACAATTGTAAAATTACAATATTACAATGCAATATCGCTACTACATAGACAAAAAATGTGACTATATAAAACAAAATGGAAATTTCTTGTAGAACATCTATAAGCCTCCAATTTTCAAAAATTTTGGTCAGAAAGTTTGGATTTTGACATGAAAATTATTAGGAAGATGTCCTAAAATGTCATGAGAAGAACTTTGTAAGTTGCGGGTCCCACTAGGTGTGCCATCATGTGAACAAAGAATCCAATAGAGAGGAGGTTAGTATAGTGTCAGTCCAATAAAACCAAATCAAAATAACACACTAAACACTAACATCTCTAGCCTAGACACTGGGGAGAACATAGGTAACAAACATATAATCAAAACACAACTAGAAAAAAAAATCATTCTTTTACCTTCCTTGAATTTCCAAATGGCTTGTTGAATTAGTTTGCTCGGTTTTGTGCATCAAGAAATCATTATCATTGAAGCTCCATTTGCTCTACCTTTCTTTGATACCTTAACTTGGTTGGTTGCCTTATGAATTCAGTATGGTAACAGTTTACTAATGAAGCTTATGGAGGAAATTATGTGTAACAACACTACACTATTAAAGCTTGTTGATCAATAGGTATGGCCTTGTATTTATAGTCTCAAACATTAACTCTCACCCAAGGTGAGTTAAGGTTAAGTTTAAACATGGAATGAGTTCAAACTAACTCTAGGTGAGTTGATGCTAACTCCAATTGAGTTTAAAATTATCATATAAATATAATTTTCAATTACTAGGCATGGCTTTCAAATTAGATATTTTAAGATATTTTGAAAGAGCTTGACAACTCATAAAGGCAATGATGAAAAGGCTTGATATTTTAAATTTTTGAATTTATATTTTTAGATATTCATTAATTATAAAAGGATAATTTAGCTAAGTATTTAATATGGTTTAATTAGTTGATTCATTTTGGTTAGTATTTTAGCTCTTTTAATAATTATTCAAGTGCCCCGCTTAATGGGTTCATAGGTCAAACTGTCAGTTGTTAGGTTTCAAGGTGACTAAGGATGAATTTGTGAGAGGTTATTGTTGCATATAGTAGAATACCCAAAATAGAAATGCCTCAACATGATTATGAGAATTAATGAATGATGTGTGTCCAAATATGGGGTGTTCAATGATTCTTAAGATTAATTTGTAATGTTTGGTAGAAATTAGTATGAAGTCTGGTCAGAAACCATTATGGATAGGATGGAGTGTTTACAATGTGTAGGTCTTCTGCATAGTTCTAAAAGTCAAACTTTGCATATATACCTAACTCAAGTTGTCACAAACAATCATGAATTTATTTTTATATTTTTTCATCTATGGTCAAGATCGAGAAATTAGGTCAAAATCGGCAATCGGTCTTGACTCAAACTAGATGGTTCTAACCTCTTACACCTTCATTCATAGATGATGGGATCTTGTAGAGTGTGTTTTTGTTACCCTATTTTAGTTGTATGTTAGTCAACATAATCATATATAGGGCCAAAAAAACTAAGTTTATATTTTCAATTCATATTTAGTTTTCTTGAAATCATCTTTACCTTATCAAATGCAATCTTTTACATTCATTCTTCTTTAAATAACTTGATCTAACTACAACACCTTAGCGTGCAAAAATGTATTAATTTTTTCAAGGGATTGTATAATAGGTAATGTATGTGACGTAATATACATATCTGTCAAAGGTCTTGTATGAATCATTTGGTTAGGCATAGGCATAGATATTTGTTGTAAACCTTATGTTTCCCCCAAGCCTAAATGTGTATATGTAATAACAGTATCAATAGTAGTAGTAACACTTGTGGTAGGATTAATAAGAGGTTGTTCCACAGAATAATTTATTTATTCAAACATAATAGCATGGTAATTTTTGTTTTATTCTTTTTGGGATATAAATATAAGAAATAAAATTCAATATAGATCAATATCAAGGTATTAACCAAATTATTTTTCATTGATAGCATCAAAATTATTGTTATCAGATACATGAGTCTTATCACTTTCTATGGTCATAATAAATCCATCAAGAGGATGTAAAGTAAGCATTATAGAATTTGAAATATGTGAGTGCTATTGTTCTCGCGTCATACTTAACTTGAAAAAACTTTGAGTTAATGGTGCTTACATCTTAATATGTGATTTTTGAACAATTAGAAGCAAGAAATATTTATCTAATATAGCCATATATCTTAGAAAATCAAAGTAATAGAAATCTAAAATGCAATATCTTAAAAAGAAAGAAACTTTTTGTGCATGGAGACTAGTAAATTATTATGAAATCCAACGTTATAATAAGATACTTTCAATTTCATATATCATATCCAAGGTCAAAATAAAGTGATTTTAGTCTCAATTATATCTGAAGTCAAAATCAAGTTCTTTTAGTGTTATATTTAGATCCAAGGTCAAAAAAAATTATTTTAGTGTCAGATGTTGAGGAATTTATCTAAGCCTTAGGATAAAAATATGAAATCCTAGAAGGTTGGAACTTTAATGGAAACTTAGGGTTTGACAATGTTCAATCAATAAATAGGTTAACCATGTATATGGAATGTGATCATATCCTAACAAATAACATATTCATGTATATAATGTAAGATAAAGATGTTAGAAAGACATTTGTAAATAGTATAACTTAATAATATAAGATCCATGGAATGATAGCATTTTTACATACTATCACCTATGGATAATATGCCCCTAATTTAGCAAGGATATTGGGTAGAGGCAATTCAAACACCTTAATCCATGTGAAATTTAAATGTCATGCATAACACTCATGAACACCAGTGAAATGCATGTATGATAAAATAATAATACGTTATTTACTAATCATAAGATAAATAACATATGAAAAAAAATCTAAACTAGATGTATAATCATGCTCAGGTCCTGATTTTTTATTTTTTTTAGTATTTTTAATATTTTGTACTTTTGCAATATTTATTATTTTATATTTTTAGAATTTTATAGCTACAAACAAAAACAACTAGAGATAATTAAGGTGTTAAAATTAGAATAAAGGGGAGGTATCTTAATAATCTGTAACATGTATCATTGTGAAATACTTACTAGAAAATATGGAATGGCCATGTATGATCAAGATGCCTTCAATGTATGTGAATGTCCCTGAAAACCTACGTGAACATAATATGTATGCAGAGGAATGATTTGTACATCATTGTTTCAACAAATGTATAATTGTCAAAGTGTGTAGTATGTACATGAGCAATATAACATAATAAAATAAATATTTTTCATGAATAAACAATGATTTTCATAATGAAATTAAGTGAAAAGTTTGAAATTTGGCAATATTAAGGCTCTATGTGCTCTATTTTTTATTTTTTGGGTGAAAAATTGTAGGAATTAGGATTAACCAAATGAGGTCAATAATGATAGTTGATCTTGACCCTTACTAGATGGTTTTGGCATTGTTATAAAAAATATAAATTTATTAGTACAATTATGAAAACAGAGAAATAACTAGCAGAATATGGTAGAATTGATCATTATTTGGAACTGTTTAGTTCTATAAAGTAAAAAATAAGAGTCAAAAGGACAAAAATTTAAAAAGATCCAAGGGCTTGGAAGAATTGATCAAATGGATCTATTATGCAAGTAGTTGAAAAAAATGATGCAGTACTCAAGAAGTTATGTACAATTAGATTCTATGACTACAAGCCAAAGATCTCATCAAGGGGATAACTTTGTTTGGGTCTTGTATAATTTTTATTATAATCATAGATTATATTTTTATATTCATCCTACATATTAGTCATGTCATTTTAATCATATTTTTATAATCATCATCATGATCATAATCATGCTCTTGATTTGAAATTATGGTATGCCACTCTTATCTTCTTGTGTATATGTATATGTAAAACCAACTGCACCATATTGTGATATTGAACATTTTAATTTTTGATTTGTCATATGTATTGAATCGTGTGCCTCTATTGGTATTTTATTAAATATCTTTGCTTGAATATTGACTAAAGAGTTGCTTTCTTTTTCTAGTTCTTGCTCTAAAGATTCATCTTCTCTTGAAACTATTATCACTAGACTTCCATACTCAAATGTGAAAGTCATAATCTTTACCAAATGTGACACCCATTTATCTTATATATTATCTTCCTAATTCAACGTTATATTGGGCCAAATTAGGACACACATTAAATACCATTGAACATGTTTTTGGACCAAGTGTAAAAGGTAGCTCAATGGATCTGATAAATGATTTAGATGCAATAGTCTTACTCATATGTTCTTTATCATATCGAATAAATTTTAGGATTGTCATTCTACAAACATTCATTTCAATAGTCTTATTAATCACAACATTGGTACATTGTTTTCCATCTAAGAGGGGGTTAAGAATCAAAGGTTCTAGAAATGATTAACACTTTTTAGTTGAATTATTTGAAACCACACTTGTAACATTAGCTTTTGTAAGAATCTGTTGATTTTAAAATTCTTTTTTTAGAAACCCTTTTCTTAAATATACTTTCTTACTTAATTTCATCTTGTTTTTTAAACTTCTCCTTTAATAATTGCTCTTTTTGTAACTTTTTTAGTTGTATCTTTTGTAACCTTTCTTGTTCCTTCGTAATTTGTTCTTTTAACATCTTATCTTTTTCCAATTGTTTTCTTTGTAACCTTTATTGTTCATCTTATTCCTTTTGTAATCTTGCTTGCTCTAATTTTTTAATTATTTTTTCTCTAGATTATCCTTTTATGTATGTGTTTGTTGTTTTTGTCTATTTTGCACTAGTTTTGATTTTAACACTTTTTCTAATTACACTTGTTCTTTAAGAGATGCAATCATAATGTGAATGGGTTGCTTGATTTATTTATCTATTATAGGATCACCACTGTCAATTATCTTTTATGTTTTATCTTTAAAACCAAACAACTATCTATATGATGCTTGTGCATTATATGATATGCACAATAGTATTTTGATATTCTTATATGAGGCATAGAAGGTAATTTAATCAACTTTTTTCAAATCATTTATCTTATATTTTCATTTGAGCTCTTATTATCTTTTTGTATACATTTTGAATCAATAATTGTGGATGTATTTTATTGTGGCTTCCAATCTTGATAGAATTCTTTTTAAAAACTGGAACTTGTATATACGTGCTATTATTTTATCATGATGTGATCTTTGAACTGAAATACTAAATTTGGTTTTATAGTTCTTCTATTGACTTGCTTATGGTGAATATTTGATCTTGAAAGGTTTCACAAGTATAAATCCTAGGTGCTTCTTATTGAATATGCATACAAACACCATCAAGAGGAGATATGGGAGGTGGATGGGGTTGAAGAATGACATGTTGGATACCTTCATTTGGAACTATAGGATAAGTCAGCTTAACTCATAGGATAGTGATATCATCGACCTAGTTAGAGGGAAAATATCCAACATCATCTTGAGAATAGATGGTATAAGCATTGAATGGAGTTATACATGGCCTTTCTTGTATTGGTAAAAGCTATGACTGAATGTTGAAATAATAAAAATTAATCAAGAATTGAGGTTGTAAATAAGGATTTATAACATACTAAATATATGACTATTCTTGTTCACATGTCATACTTGATTTGATAAAATTATGCATTAATGGTACTTGCATCTTAGTATGTAATTTAGTTCTTTTTCAAAAAATTTGAAGAAAGAAATATTCATCTAATATATCCATATATTACTTGAAAAGAAACTAATAGATAATTGTAATGTAAGATTCAAAAAGGAAGGATAATATGAACAATAACATATTGTAGTCAAAAACATGAAAATAGAATGTTAGAAAAAAGAAAGATTTCTTTTTATATGGAAATTAGTAAATTCTTATGAAATCCAAGGTCAAAAGAAAACACTTGTAGTTTAAAATATCCAATTCAAGGTTAAAATAAAGTGCTTTTAGTGTTAAAAATTATATCATAGGTCAAATCAAGTTCTTTTACTATCAAATTTAAATCCAAGGTTGAAAACAAATTCTTTTTGTGACGGATAATCTAGAATTTAGCTAAACCCTGGGACTTTTTTTTAAAGTAATGAAGATGTGTGACTAACTAAGGTTCACTAACATGTTTTATCAAAATTTGAATTAATGTGATAATTAACCCTAAATAATATAAATTTAATGAAATAAATTAGAATGTTGGAAATTGACTTTTGACATGCAAAATGAATGTAAAATACTAAATTCAATAAGGTACAAATGATTGCAAGAATACTAACTATGAATTGAAAAGACAAACTTAGTTGTTTTTATCCTAGATCTAATTAATTTTGACTCACAGATGATTGAAGAAGGGAAACATGAACAAACTCTATAAGTACCTAGAAGCTGAAACTGAAAATAACAAAGGTCAAGACCCTCCACTTTGGGTCATGATTGATTTCCACTTTTGACCTAAACTAAACATTTTTTACCCTTTATAAAAAAATAAGAAAATCAAGTCATAGTCACTTGCAACAATTTGAATTAGGTCTGTGTGTAGAGTTTTGACTTTGGAAAGTGTGCAAAAGACCTTCAAATAGATTCTCTTATGTTGAAACCCTAATAGTGTTTAGTAATGATTAAAACATGTAAATAAAAAAAAAAGAACTGTAATGGGCTGAACTAACCCAAATCACCCCCACAATGACTAAATTTTATCTATGTATCCAACACTTCAAAGATGGAATTCAAACCCACGTAGTTTTCCCACCTAGAGCATTTTATGATTTTTTTATCCTTTGACTATATAAATACATCTATGGATGGATTGAATACTTGATCATGCTTTGCTTTGGGATCGATAAAATAGGCTTTTGACTTGGTGAGGACTGCTTCAAATGATAAGAATTCAAATTGAAAAGAATAGATATTTTTTGCTCAATGGGAAATAGTGTAAGTATGCCTCTATATTGAAATTTTCAAGTGATAAAATAATTTACTTGAATGTGTGTCTATAAAAATCCAAAATGGGAAAACCTCATGCTTCATGCCCTTAAAATGTAGATCAAACTTGAAATGGAGGGTTCAAAATTGAAAAGTTATCATTAGAGGGCCTAAGGTCAGGACCGTCTAGTTTGGGTTATGACTGACTATCATTACTAATCCAATGGTTGGTCCTGACCTGTAAGGAAAAAATGCAAAACTATCAAATCTGAAAAATATGCACAAATGTTTATAGGTGTTTTTATCATTTACAACATTATTGTAGGTTCCAATAACATTTTAGAAGAGAAATAGGTCCATACAAGTGCTTAGAATAGGGTGAGGTGGAAAAATAGGACATGATTAAGTGCACAAGTTAATTAAAGTGAAATAGGACCAAAAGTAACATAATCAAGTATTCATGACCAAATTTAAATTACTACAGACTATCACCAAATTTTTTATTTACAGAGAAAGGTGCCTATTAAATATTGACCCTCGTGCCCATGGATATACAAAGCCTAGCCTGGAGAATGGAAGACTCATATGACCTCCATGGGTTGTCCAAGTGCATGAAGAAGCTATGGGTAAGGCCAAATGTCTTATTCAAACCATTTAATGCCTACAAAAGACAACAGATGCCAAGGGCTAAATTTTATGGTCATATGGTAAACACATATCCAATGGATGCAACAACAAATAAAGTTTTGGCGTATAAACCAAAATGGATGAATGAAAAATGTTTAGTAATTGACCAGAATGTACTATATATTATTTTGCATGATGTGCAAATTTAAAAAGACACCACGTACATTATCATTGAGGATGATAGTGAGGATGATCACAATGAAGATGATTGAGATTGTTTGGCAGCAATTATGAATGGTTTATTTTTTTAGAGTCTGAAGATGATGACACAATACCCCATATACAGTTTGAAAAAAGTGATCACAAATCTAATTTGACCCCCAAGATTATTAGTTCGCTAAGATAATAAAATTGTGGAGTTTCAACTATACATTTATTTGTAGGAACTCCCACATGGGCTATAACACAAACCACACTACTGTAGAGTCTATTGTAGGTTGAACATGTTAATGAGATTGAACTTCTTGTGAAAGAGTATTATAGCATGAAAAAATCTATCACTAAAGTTAAAGGGTAAAATTATGAGATGACAACACCTAGAGGTCTTGACACAATGAGAGTTTCTTAAGACATTAGTCAATGTGTAATGATTCTAAGGTGCACATTAAGAACCCAATTCATTTGATCAACATCATGCAAACAAACTTTGTTCATGTGTCCAAGGATGCACATAGAGAGACATATCAATACCATAAACAGTCGATAATAGTTACACCTTTTTATAGAGAGGAGTTAGGACAACCTAGTTGGTGGATGTGGATTCCAATTCTATAAAAATTGGTATAAATACACACAATTTCGAATCACTTGAATGCTTTAGAGTTTCGATGAGAAGACAGGACAAGTTTGGATACAATAGCTTCAAAATTTTCAACTATGTATCGTGATCCACAACTAGAGAATCATAAGATGGAATTACCAAAACATTACAAGGATAACATCTCAATGTGTAAAGATATCTATTACACATTATCCCAATGTGGGAAAATTTTGGGAGAACAAACCACCAAAGTGCATATACAAAATATTTTGGATGAGCTAGCATGTGGAAAAGTATGCCGCATGCCACAGGTTTATGGCCCATATGTTTGAGAGACAGAGGATGAATCTTAATTTTGAGTTACGTATAATGCAACAATTATAAAATTTGGACCAAATGGTGTACAAAAAAGATGAACTAATTTGTGCAGTTGGTGGAGGTGCACTGACTACATTAAGAAATGGCCAAGTTGTAGTCTAAGAGCAAGACCAAGTTAGAAAGTCATCTGAGGACTCATGAAGCAGAAATGAAGAACAACCATGATTGCAAAGAAATAAAGTTAATGCAATGTGAAGAAGCATTGTTAAAATCTTATTCATGGGAGTTAGAAGTTGCAAGGTAGAATAATAATGAAACAATGTGAAATAGAATAGAAAGTTGCCCTCAAGGTTAGGGAGGTACATCAAGACAAACATGAGAATAAGTGGCTGAAGAAGTTCAAGGTCAAGTATAACAGCACAAAAGCATCCATTTACAAATCCATGAAGTTTAAGAAAGATTGAATAAGTTGGAAGGGAATATCATCACATCCTCCCCATAAGCATTACAAAGACCTAGTGCCACTTCCACTTCACCAATTCCAACACCAAAGTTTGTGTGAATAAAGAAGCACAGGGGATGTAAAGAAGCATTTTCTAAAGTTTCTTCATGAGAGTTATAAGTTGTAAGGTATAAGAATGAGGAATCCAAGTGGGAAATTAAATGAAAGAGCATGAGGACAAGTGGTATAAAAAGTTCAAGACCATCCAATGCAAGAATACAAGGACAACCATCGATGAACCATGACATTGAAGAAAGAATGAAGAAGTTGTGAGGGAAGAGTAACGCCCTCTTAGTCACAAGCATCACAAGGACCTAGTGCCACTCCAACTTCACCGATTCTAACACCAAAGTCTGGGACAAGTTGTCAAGGATGAAGACATTGTCTTGATTGGGGGCATAGATTGAGACCCCTCAAGTTCTACTCTAAGTTGTTCTAATATGTTATCAATTCGTCCCAAAGCAATATTAAGTGGTGTTAAAGTTGGATTTTTATATGTTTGTAACTAATTGTTGTGTATGATTTGTTATGTAATGCAACATTATGTTGCATGACGTTCATTTTTATTGTTTGATGTAGGGTTGTTATCTTAACTGTCGCAAATGTCTATCCCTTGATGAAGATATACATTGTACAATATTCATTTCTATGTAATCATCTATCAATCGATCATCTTATATCTTGTTGTGGACATAATATGATGTGTGTGTGTGTGTGTGTGTGTGTGTGTGTGTGTGTGTGTGTGTGTGTGTGTGTGTGTGTTTATTGTGTTATTCTCTTATTAGTCCCTGCCCAGGCAAAGTAATATAGCATTCACTCAAACCAATTAATTTATTCATTATAACCAATCAAAATATTTGAATTGACATATTATTATGCCAATTGTAAAATTTGACATGTAAAAATTGATGAATATTCCTTGACGTATTTTGTAGAAATATTTTGTTTTGTTTTGTAAACTGATGTAATCACTCCAAGTTAATAACTTACTATTCTAAATTGCACAAATATCAATGATTTAAAATTGTTCTTGCTAAATCCATGACAATGCACTATATTTCTAACATTTTAGTAGCAGTTATCTTTTAATTAAATATTTATTTTTAATTTCCATTTCTTATTTTAAAAAAATATATACATTATATTTTTATTTATTTTTTTTTTTTTTCAAAACTTATCTTTTTATTACATAAATGTGATCGCTCAAAAGTTAATAACTTGTTTTTTTACATTAAACGAATATCAATGACTCAAAATTGTTCTTGCTGAATATATGAAATGCACTTCATTTTTAACAAGTTTCACTAACACTTTTTTAAATTTACATTCTTTATTTAAAAAATCATATGCTTATAATTTTTATCCCCCAAAAAATATTTTCCTCCAATTTTTCACTTGCCAATCTAAAAAAAAGTAATTTGTTTAATTAAGCTAAATTTATAAAATGCCTTTTATTTTTAACAAGTTTCACTAGCAATTGGCTTCTAATTAAATATTTATTTTTAATTAACATTCTTTGTTTAAAAAATAATATGTTTATGATTTTTTTTCCAAAATAAAAAATAAAAATCCTTCAATTTTTCACTTACCAATTTAAAAAAAGATAATTTGTTTAATTTAATTTCTTTTTTCTAACATACATCATTATCATTATTTTAAATATTTTTATAATTTTAACTTATAGCTTCTAAAGATACATGTGACCGACTTGTGTCTTTGGCCATCTTATGCCTTCCATAATTATTATCTTGCCACATTTCTCTTAACTTTTATATAACTAACATACAATTCAATACGATATAAATATCTCTAGAATGATATCTATCTGTATATTTTACATAGATTTATCTAAGATATGTATGTTAATCTATAAATTAATTATGATTATCTAATTATTTATAAATATAATGCCTTAAAATTTATAATTATGATTATTTATAAATATGATGTGATAAAATCTATATATTTTGTATAAATTAGTTATGATTATCTAATTATTTATAAATATAATGTAATAAAATTTATATGTTACTCATAAATTAATTATGATTATTTGTATATTGTCTATTTATTTATTATTTTATGTAATATTTTTTATGATAATTTATTTTGACAATTTCAACGTTATGATTATTAATAAATATGATGTGATAATATGATTATTTATTTATTAATTATGATGTTGAAATATAATGTAATTAATCAAATGGAAATCACATTAAAAAGAATGAGGAAAGTTGTACACGAAAAATAATGAGAAAAGAAGTAATATTTAAAACATTAAATATAAAAAGTTAGTATTTTTTCTGTATAATATGGAATGACACTTCAATTTGTCTTTTTTTTATTTGTTTGTATTTATATATTTTTTAATCTTTTTAAACTATCATATTTGCTATTTTATTTTTTAATTTAATCATGTCGGCATCCAAACAATTAAATTATTTCATTTTTTATTTTAAAATGTCGGCTTTCAAATAATTGATTGCTAACATTCACACCATTAAAGCACTCAATCACCACCCCCAAATGCTATTGTAAGACACTTATCGGTGTAATTAGTAGAGTCAACCTATAAAATAACCATAATTAAAATATAGTATATATAGAAGGTAGTGGTTAGTACTTTGATATTATATTATAAATTTTATTCTTATTGCATTGTATAAAGATTGCCCATTTGAAGTGGCTCAATCATATTTACCAATCTATTCTTATTGCATTGTATGGTGGTTGTCCCTTCGAAGTGGCTCAATCTATTTACCAAGTATTATACTCTTTTGTCAGTTATTGTCGTGGAGCTGATCATACTCCTTTTCTTTCTACAATATATTTTTGTTGATATGTTATCAGTATTCTATTGAAGTGAACTATCTAAGTGATATCATTACAAATATTTGCATACTTTCTAATTACCTAAATCTTATTTATTTTTTCTTTTAAAGCATCTTAACGACACATCACTACAACATATTTACAATATTTTTTTGATAAAAAAAAGACTTGAGACCTCTATAATTAACTCTAAAAAATTACCTTAACATAAAGACCTTTAAAGGTTAATATATTATATTAATAGCATGTGTTATATTTTTATATATCTAAAACAATATTACGTGCTCAATCAAAACGGCAAGTGATATGAGAACACACTCAAGCAAAAACCACGATCAAGATTAATCCTAGGAATAAAACAGAGTTACGGTTTTAGGCCTACATTATAGGTAAAGAATTACAAGTCAAATATATACATGACTATTATTTCATATTTTACTTATTGTCTTCAGTTCAAGAACTGTAATACTATTATCGTTACAATTTTTAATATGATTAACACAATAAAAACATGGATTAACCGCTACACAGTCCTTGTTCGATGCATTTTATGCTATATTTGTTATGCATATTTCTATGTAAAGTATTCTCCTACTCTAAAAAGTTTATTGTATTTAAACATCTAAAATAAAAGAAGCGAAAGAGGAGAATGAAGGCAAGTAACAAAGACATGGCATGAGCATAAAATATCCAAAACCATATCAATTTGTGTAGGGTTTCAAATTGTACTAGGTAAAGGTCAAAACTAGGCCCATGTAAGCTTTATTATAAACTATCTTCGAAATAATCCATTCTTGATGCCTTAAGACGGTACGTGGATAGAATGATACTTGTCAATCAAGGATGGGACGATGATAGAAGTTCCCAGAATTTCCCAAGGATTAATGGGCATAGATCTTGTAATTGCTAGATGTTAAGACATGAGGATTATGTGTGATTTTGAATAAAATTCAGTCATAACTCACTGGTATAGATCATCCAAACCTTTGTGATTGTAATTCGAAACAACTCGGCATAAGTATTTCAATTTCTGAAACAACTCAGGACATAGGTATTACAATTTCTGAAAAATAGACAAGTTTGATGAATGTGGTACACCTTATGACAGTCAAATCAGGTGATAGTTGAATATATTTACAAGTTACTTATCACTTCACCCTTGGAAGTCAAAATCCCCATAATCTTAAGAGAAAAATCTAGGTGCTAACATTAAAGATTGTTTATATTTTTATGGACTACCCTTATTTCAGTGGAGAGCTAGCTCCAATCTAGGATAACTGTATATTTATGCAGGTGATCCCTTGTTCTAACAATGAATAAACTAAGGTCCACCAGCCACCTCGTATGACTTCAATCTAAGTTGGGAATCGTTGATGAAGAAATTTCCATATATAAATTCATTCAAATTTTTACTCCAGCATAAATCCTAGGTTAGAATTTCTATATGATTGTTGAAAAGCTTCCCTTCAAAGTATAACCTTCACGGTCCTCCTTCACTTACAACTGCTTATGCAGAAACTGCCCACGGCAATAGAAGAACTTCTCATTATTGTCATCTTTTGCTTTGATATCTCTACATTTTTCCAGGAGCTAAATTTGAGCAAAACTAAGACAGTGTCTTCCGGACAAGAGGACTGTAATCCTTATTGGCGAAAGGAGTCCTCCGAGTGACTTGCTTTGCTTCAATTCTTCTAAATCTTTAATTTCATAACAAGAACAAGAACAAACCGTAAATAAGCACTGGGAAATATAAATTGAACATGAAAGTATTGAAGATTTATGAAGGAAGACCTGCTGTATGGTTGAATAAGGATTTCATAACAAGACAACCAACCGTAAATAAGCACTGGTAAATATAAATTGAATATGAAAGTATTGAAGATATATAAAGGAAGACCTGCTGGATGGTTGAATAAGGAAGAACAACACTAGATGATATCTTCAAACAATGGAGAGCTAGCCTAATAATGAAAATCATGTAAACAATACTGGGAATCCTTCATACAGCACTGGGCATTATAGTGGCCATCCAAACCAGTTGTAGTTCTCAACCCGTATCTCGTATCTGAAAAACTCAAAATGAACAAGGCAAAACAAAATCAAGCTCCTTTCCAGATTTCTGTGCCAGAGTGATACCTTTAATTATAGAGTAAAAGGATTGAGAGGAGGATACATAATAGGAGCCTTTGACATCAAAAGATTAACTGTTATAGAACTGGCTGAATAGGATTCAACAACAGCAACTAGCTTAACCTGTTGAACAGAAGGTAATACCTTCCCGCTCTTGACCTTAACTAGCACACCAAATTGCAGCCTTAAAATAGTAGCTTTGTTCTCCACTCTGACTACATACTTGACTGTGACATTTCACAGCCAATTTTATTCCCCAACTGAATCTGCATTTTGACATATTTCACTGGTATTGCTCGTGCCTGTAACACTTTGAATATCCTTACTTTCTGGACGTTGTAATTCTATATTTTCTTCAGAAGTTCCTGAAAGCAAGAAGTTTAGGATCTGCCACTAACAGATTAAAAGGCTACATTCACATATCATTTGAACCAAGTGAATGGTGGCAGCCTCTGATGATACTAAAGAATTTTTTTCCCTTAGCTGCCAAAATATTTGTTCAATTGATACCATCCTTCATATTATTTGATGTGGAGTCAGGAGAACTAGCACCCTCCATAATCAAAGACGGGCCTTTCTCTCATCGCTTAATGCAAGGCATAACTAGGCCGGAAGCACAATCTCGTTAGAATGCTTCTCTGGAAATTATAATATTCGCGGTCCTTAATCTATGACCATAGTTAAACCTTATGCACCAACTACACACAGCCCCAAAAGAACTCCCCATTATTCTCTTATTTAATTTAACTTGCATATTTTCATGTTCTAATGCCAGAAAACCATCACACAGCCTTCCAGACGAGAGGTCTGTATTCCTATTTGGCAAAAGAAATTTTCTTCTAAAACATTATTTTGATAAAATCTATTATCAACCCTGAAAGGACACTGCTAAAATGAACTTCAATGTCTTCAAGAATTATGGAGGAAGACGTGCTGAGAACAAAAATAAAGAAGCACACTGAACAAATTCTTGAAACCAAGGAGAACAAACCTGAAAATAAAAAACATGTAAACAATAAAAGAAATCATTATTAATAATATTGGAGCATCACAGTACCATTCAAGCCAATAATAGCCTCAAACTGTATTTACTATTTTATAAATTTATATCTGAAAATTTCAGAATGATCAAAGCGAAAAGATAAGCAGCTCCTTTCCATCCTTTAGCGTTGAGCGTAATTTTGAGTTTTGTTTGTATATTTTCCATACAAGAAAAAAGCCCTTTTGGTTGAGTGAAATTTTGAGAAATGCTCCACATCTTCATTTACAGAGTAAAAGGATTGGGAGGAGGATACATAACAGGAACCTTTGACATTGTACCATTACCTGCCATAGAACTCATTGAATAAGACTCAACAGCAGAAACTGGCCCAATCTGCTGAACACTTAAAGGTAATAACTTGTCACCCTCGACCTTAGCTGTCATCTCAAACTGCAGCCTTACAACAGATGGCTTTGTTCTCCACTCTGGCCACGTACTTGAATTGTACATTTCACTGCTAAGTTTTTTCTCCAACTCAAATTGCATTTTGACAAATGTTGCTGGTGCTGCTTGTGCCTTTAACAGTTTAAATGGTCCTTTCTTCTGTGCATTGGAACCCAGTATTGTGTTCAGAAGTTCCTGAAAACCAATAAGTTTGGGATCTGATCCATTAACTGATGGAAAAGGCCACATCCACATATCATTTGGACCAGGTGCGTTGGCAGCAGCTTCCAATGATACCGAAGGATTTGTTTCCTGCTGCTGTCGAGATACCAATTCAACTGATCCTGGAGCCAACCTTTTCACTTTCAATTTATTTGATGTGGATTCGGTTTCACTGATAGATGATGCCACGAGAGAACTAGGGCCCACAATTCTCAAAGACAAGGGCTTGCCCTCATTGCTTAAAGCGTGCTTCAACATGGCTGCAAGTGCAATGAGGCTGGATGAGAGACTACTGTCCCCTGTTTTGCTGCCCGAGGATAGAGGCAATTGAATAGGTTGCCTTAGGCTCATTTCTCTTGCACCTTTAACAGTCACCACGGCTCCATCCGTGAGCATAACTTTCTTTAATACTCCAGCTTCAACATCATGCTGGTGTAAAGACAAACTACTATCAGAACTCTTATAATTTTTGCCTTCAGTTAGAAAAAGGTGATAATTACACACTCATTTGAGAAAGATGAAAGAGAAATACATTTCACTCGTCACAAATTCAGCACTGATGTAAGTTTACAATCTTGTAACTTAAGGGCCTTAAAGATGGATTATGCATAATGTTGAGGCTTCTGCTAACTCGGAAAGTTTTTTAAATTCAAAGAAACATTCATAAAACAAGAAATACAAATAGTTTATTCAAAGAGCATAAATTTTACTACTAGAATTTGAAGGTTTGCTGTTAATACTATAAAGTTTGACTAACATACTAAATATAGGTTATTTAAATATAAAAATCGGTAACATTTTTGGCTAATAGCTTAATAGTTGAAACTTTTTGCTGCTAATACGAGAAATTTCAACAATTATACAGAATTTAGGTAAGTTTACATACAAAATTGTTAAAGTTTTGGTTACCACTTGAAAAAATCTGCTCCTACTACTAAATTGTTATTAAAATTTGTTACCAGTATACTAAATTAAGATGAATTTTAAATAAAAATTGGGTAATGTTTTAGTTAATACATGAAAACTCTGCTCTCGATACTAATAAGTTTACTAGTATACTAAATTGAGGTGCTTTTCATGTGAAAATTGGCTAATATGTTGGGGATTTTTGCCAATTCAGGAATGGAATTTTGAAAACAAACAAAATTCAATTGACCAAGATCAATCCATTTAGTTTTAACTTTTTACACTGAAGGATCCAATGATCCAGTGAAGTTTCCATGAATTTCATATAAAAATTGGTTAACGTTTTGGAAGGCACTAAAATATTACAAGTAAGTCTTCAAAAATTTTAAAATATTAACCAATTTTCTAAGATCAGCCTATAAAAATTCCCTACCAAAGCTATCAGTGATTTAGATAATTTTTATTTAAAAAATTGTCTTGGAAAATTTTAACAATTCAAGATTATGCCTTTTGCAAAAAGACTAAATTATTAACCTATTGGTCAACATGGGGCATTAGAAGCTTCCCTGTTGGAGGTCTCTTAGTCAGGTAAATGTAGGTAAATATCATATAACAATTTAGTTGATGGATGGGAAATCGGATCAATCCAAAACTTGTAAAATATTTATCAAATGCCTAAGATCAGCTAATAAAGTTTTTCCGGCTGGAAATCATATGAGAGAGATCAGCCTATAGAATTCTCCTTGCTTTGAGGTCTCTCTGAGATAGGTAATTTTTGGCTAAAGTTTTGGGAAAA
Source organism: Torreya grandis (assembly GCA_037957365.1). Lineage (NCBI taxonomy): Eukaryota > Viridiplantae > Streptophyta > Pinopsida > Cupressales > Taxaceae > Torreya > Torreya grandis. The sequence continues at coordinate 449,284 of JARHVA010002196.1, forward strand.
TTTAAATTAATTTTTGAAAACATAGTAGAATATTAACCAATTCGCTAAAGATCAGCATATGAATTTTTTCAATAAGACTTACGGATATTTTATAAAACAAGCTGACAAATGTTTTTTGTAACCCCAAAAAAATCTGCCAAATCGTAAAACAATGTAAAAAGTTTTTCAATTAGCCAAATCAGCGCATAAATGTTTCACTCTCTTGGACGTCTCCATGAGTTAAGAAAATTAACACTCTTCCATTGTAACCCCTTGAGCCATGCGATGAGGGTTTGTTTTATCTCCCAATTTTTTATTTGAAAAAAGAAAAGGGTTTGTTTTGTTTACCGGAACAGAAAGCCGCATATGATCCGCATCCTGTATCCACAATTCTAGCGGGCCGGCCAGTTGAAATGGGGCCAAAACTGGCACAAATTGGCGAGGGCTTTTTGCCAAAGTGGTGCGAAATTCTTCCTCGTTTACATCATCGTGTTCCACAAAATCCCACGATTTAACATCCTCTGATAGCCTAACAGGAAGAATGGCGTTCCCCATCTGAATATAGAATTCGTAAAGCGTGGCATGGCCAACCATGGTGCCCACCGAATTTATGTTGGAAATATTGACTTCATCTGTCTTCCACCCCATTTTCTGTATAATCGAATCCCTGACATCCTGGTCAATCACAACAATCGTTATGTCAATGATCACTATGAAAATACCCTTCAGATAGCCCAACAGAAATTGATGGCATAAAGTAAAAAAATTTGTAAATACTTACAGATATGACTTTTAATGTAGCAGGCTGCGAGATGGCGGCCCTTGTAAATCCGTGGGATCTACAGAAGAAAGACGCTGAAAGAAATAGAACGCTGAAGAAGAAGCATAATTTCGACATGGTGGCGGCAAAGGTCGATCCCTGGACCTCAAGGTGGGCAACCTTGAGTTTTATTTATATAATTGAAGATCGACCGAGGCAGAGACAAGGCAAGACTCGTGAACTTAAAGGCAGAGAAAATGTCGAAACGAAGTTAGTGGGTGACGTGGCAGAATGTGACCAATGGGAGGGGATGAATTGATATCAGAGTTAATTCCATTGGTTGGATATGCGTGTGGCGATGACGATCTAAATGTGGACTTGGTGGCCGTCAGAAATGGAAGGCGGACGGAAGAAAACGCCATTTTGATTTGTTAAGAAATTGTCCGTTACGCGCCAGGGCTCCCGCTCACCCGTCCTCGGATTTTACGGTTTGTGTACTGTTTTTACTTGGTTTAGCTCTGAATAAAATACTAGGACGTGCCCCAAACTTACCACTGTGAAGTAAAGCAACAATAATTTGTTCTCTTCTTTTCTCTTCTTCTTTTTTTTTTGGACTGTTAAGTAAAGTTTTACTATATAAACTCATGTAAATTATTATTTTTTCATAATAATAATTTTATTCAAACATTCCAATAAAAAAGTAATGCTTAAGAATTGATAAATTTTTTAATAATGTCACAGCGAATTTTTTTCTTATTTAAATTTAAATTTATGTTGATAATAAAAATGATCATGAAGTATTATTTAAGAACAAAATTAATCTATGAAACTCGTGTATACTATAATTTTTGGTCTATAGAACTCAATAAAATATGTAGACAATAAGATTTGAAATGTTTAATAATGAAAAATATTTAATTATGTAAATAATTTATTTTAAATCAAATTGACTCAACAATATATTTAGGCTATGATTTGGAATGAATCGTTTTTACATAATATGATTTTATAGTTATTTTTGTGAAATCTTCCCAATCAAAGATTTTGAGAAAAGAAATAATAAGATAAAATTAAAAAGAATAAATAATATAATATAAATCTACAAATGAAAGAAAATTGAGATAGTTGATTGTTTCAACACCCTATTTCTCAAGAAACAAAAACTCTGACCACCAAAACTTATAATACTTATACTAACAATTTCTTTTTACAAAAATATCATCCAAACTTTTACAAAATGAGCATCCAAATTCATGTTAACGTCTATATTAGTATTTTTCAACACAATCTAGCAAATGGTATTTCAATATAATCTAGTAAATGGTCAAAGGCCTATGGTACAATGGTAAAGTAACTAGAGTTAGTTGTTATTGGCCTAGACTCAAGCCTTATACACAAGTTTTGACATCACGAGTATCACTGTATTTCAAGGTTTCCAAACTTCCCACACAAAACTAGTTTTAACATCAAACTGCTAACAATGCTAGCTATATGTGCATGGTAACTTAAAGCACTAAAAGGTGGTTCTCAATTCGATTTGTTAAATCTATGTTTTTCATTTGCTTCATTGATACTCCCTTATTGTGTAAATTCATTTTTATTTTTATTTGAGATAATTGATCTCAAAGCAATCTACAAATTTACCAGCTAGCTTTTTATAAAATCTCTAAAACCCTTTTAGACCTCATTTAAGACATTTTAGGCTAAGTAATCTTCCAAAGGTGTGCTCACTCTCCATGCCCAACAATGAATTTGGTCCTTGTATAAATCACAACCATTTTTTGTAATGTACATATTGGCTAAACACACTAAGCGAAGTTTAAAGTTGTATAGTGTTTAGCATGAGAAAACCTACAAACAAGAAGATATGTTTGTTTGCAATATATTAGATAAAATCATAGTGATTCTATGTATTGATAAATAATCTTAATAATTCTTTCTATTTACAAATATCTTCATTGTTTCCCAAGTTTTATGTGTTTCATGTCATCTCATACTAAGTACAACTCCAAGGGAAAAACTATTTCCCTATATCAACCAAATAACAAGTTCATGAAAGGTATTTGTAAAACAATTCCAAATAACATAACCAATCCATGTATCACCCAAATAATAACTTCAATAAATGTATTCATAAAGTTTGAAAAAGAATATAAAATAGGAAATAGACAACCACCTCTCAACTATATCAATTAATTTTAAAAATACCCTTCTTTCTTCATGTACAGGGTAATTAGTCCATTGAAAGGGTTGCAAAGCTTTTGTATCTAAATTCAATTGTCAGTCCCAATATCCTCATACAATTGTGACCTACATATAAGGTAAATGTTAATGGTCTAGGTTTGGTTGGTGTTCAGGGTTTTCTTTTGATTAACAAAGCAACCAATTCAGTAAAAGCGCTACAAAGCTTTTGTAGCATCTAGTTCAATTCGTAGTCCAAACATCCTACAACACTCGTGACCTACAAACAAGAAAAGTGTTAATATTCTAGGTTTGGTTGACATTTAGACTTTTAATCCAATCAAGGCATTGTCTCTCTTCTTAGCCTCTAAATGATGACACTAATTTAAAGGCACTTGATTTTTTGGGTAGCAAAACCATAAGATTTCTCATTAGTCATAGTTTTCATATCTAATCTTTGGCATGGTCACAAAGCCTTAATATATCTGTAATAGACTCATGGATTAGAGCTCCAAACATATGGTCCTAGTCTAATTTATTCCTCTGTTGACACCCATGTATGTCTTGCGTACAAATACTTTCATGCATTGATACTTTCGTAAATACTTGTTCTAATTAAACAAAAGTTATTATAGTTTTCCCATTCCCTAAAAATAGTCTTATGTGAATCAAAAAATCTTTTCTTAATGGTTGAATAAGCTATAGACTTTCACCAAAACCTACATTCCACTTAACCGCATTGGTCAGCTAACGTAAACAACTTTATAGTGTCAAACTACAACCTAAAATAACAAGTATGCCATAAATGTTTGTTTTAACATCATTTTCAAAACATTGTAAATGATATAAAATAAACAACTTAATCAGTGAAATATGTCCCTAATGGATTAGTGGACCATAATTTCTATTGTTTGACACCATTTTCAAAACATTGTAGATAAAATTTTCCTCCACGTTGATATTTAAAGGGAAACAAAATGATATTGGAATATCATGTAGATTATAGAAATCTCCCATAGCTTTATAACACGAATAGTAGGTCTGAAGTTCTATCTTAATTTTGAATGGTTTAAGTAGCGTACTTCTTTCTAGAGTGAAGTAACATTGGCTCTTTTATACGCATAGATTTTATGGGTACATTCAAAATTCTAGATTGGTGGCCTATTTTTTCATAGATTCATTATTTTCAAGTTGATCTTGAAGATACCTGCACAAAACCATAGGCATGACAAAAATGTATATTCAATAAACATGTCTTATTGTATTAAAATGTAAAATTGGAAAAAAGTGCATTAGTGCAAAACAATACAAAATAAAATAAAATTGAAGAGTTTCAAGATCATAAACCTCATATACTGAGCCTTTAGCTGAAATATGCATTGGGTAAGACAAATAAACACCATATCCCTGCTCTAAACACCAATCCTCATTCTACAAAAGGATTTGATTGTCAGAAGCCTTCAAACAAGCTATAATAATCAGCCGTAATCTATATATTGACTTTTGAAAAACTCACACTTTGAACTACTATAGATATCCACAAGTAATTATCTAAAACCACTCTTGAAAAAAACATAGTTGAGATGTGAATTTCAAAAGAAATTTATATAAAAACTTCACTGGAGTGTTGCAATCAACAAATTCTCAAACTTCTTGAATACATCCACAATGGACAATTATTTTTATTGTTTGACACCGTCTTCAAAACATTGTAGATAAACTTATCCTCCACGTTGAGGTTTAAAGGGCAATAAAATGATATTGGAATATCATGTATATTATAGAAATCTCTCATAACTTTATAACATGAATAGTAGTAGATGTAAAGTTCTATGTTAATTTTGAATGGTCTAAGTAGCATACTTATCTTTAGAGTGAAGTAGCATTGGCTCTCTTATATGTTAGGTATTGGATGTGATTATACCAAAGATTAATTCATGCAAAGATTATTGAAACCAAACACAAAAAAAGATATATATTGAATCACACAATATATTCTCTATTACACTATATATATATATATATATATATATATATATATATATATATATATATATATATATATATATATATATATATATATATATTTCTCTATATATATATATATATATAGTGTAATAGAGAAATATATATATAGAGAAAATATATATATATATATATATATATATATATATATATATATATATATATATATAGTGTAATAGAGACCTAACATAGCTCCTATAACAACTCTCTAATAATGCATGAGTTGTTTTAAAAACACCTAACACATTAATCTAATTCCATAGGTTGTTTATATTATAATACAACCTCACTAATAATACAATATAACCATAATACTAACTCACCAATTTACCCAATGTAAATACTAATCCCCAACATCCCTCCCTTAGTTCTTACATGATACAACATATCTCATCGTACACTGAAACATGTCACCAATAAAGCTGACCTTAGCCATGGTGCACCACACAGGGTTATGCATACAATTGTGGTACCTGGGCTTACATGAAATCTACGAGTGTTATAGTACATTTTGAGCAACATTCTACAATGCTTCCATAATAGGGGTTGCATAGGGAATACTCACAACATAATATTAGAAAATAAAATAGTACGAAGACTAAATCCTCATTATCGTATTTTATAGCCTTTGTCCATGTTTGTTGCCACCCAAACACAAACAACATGGACAACCTTCACTACCATTGAAAATTTGCCCTTGGCTTTAGTTAGCTGATTTAGTGCAAAACACACCACACTAAAAAAACTGAAATCTACACAATTCAAAAAGATATCACCATATTGTATGGTCTTCATCGTTGGTGACTGACAAGAGGCTCTGAAAACCTTCTTCCTTCATTGCCTAAATCCTCCTTTATGAGAAGTTGCTTACTCAGTTGATGAAGATTTGAAGCACAATTGTTTCCATATTAGGTGTACTTTCCCCCTCAATGTGAAACAATACATAAAACGTCGAGGTCACCCAAAAATACATCTATAAAAGAATTTATTTTTACTTTTTACAATTTTAACTTTTTTGGAACAAAAAATAAATCTAGACTCTTGACTTTAAAAAAACAACAAAAACAAATGACCAAAAAAAAGACTTTGACTTTTTAAAATTAAAAATAGCTTTTAGAATTTTGGATGATTTGAGACATTTTAAAAACTTAATATACTCTTAAATATGAAATGACTCATAAAGACTAAAACTTTAAATACTAAGGTCGTTATACAAAACAACTATGTAAAAGAATTATAATAAAACTACTAGAGACTTTATAACATACCCTGTCATCTTGACTAGACAAATAAGATTAAATTAAACTTTAAGAACCACTAAATCATTAAACTTAAATGGACATTAACAAAACCAATATATAAAAACAAATACTAAACTAGTTTGTATGTCAAAACCGTGGGATTCGCGTCATGGATGGGTGGTCCACAATCCTAGTTGGACGCATTCAATGGCACTTTTGCCGTTTTTGAGGAGAATGCTCCCTGAGATGAGGATGGGTTTGTGGTGATCCGATTGGTCGATTGCCAAGTGGAGTGGACAGTGGACGTTGGGTATTGTGTATAGGTCGACGCAGAACATCGATGCATGATAAGAATGAGGTGGCTGAACAACGTGGGGATGGACCAAAATTTGCAGGAAATGATAGAATTAATGCAGGTATGAGAAATATAAACTCCCTGCTGCGCAATAAAATGGATCGGATTGCCATTCTTCTGATTTCTTTATGTCGCTTTGAGATTCAATACTTTACTAAGCTAGATCTATACATAAGGCTGTGTTCTGAGCATTGATACTGCAATAACTGAGTTTATTATCTCCTCTTAAGATTTTGGAATTACTAAGGCAGTGTGTATCACTTGCTCATCAACTGTCTACTCCAACAAAAGTAAATGTGCATGTCTATTCAGCTAATGCAATGCACAGAAGATCCAACTAATTATCAGAGATGAAACACTTCAAATTTGATAGCGCCAATTCTTTCAATATCTGGACACTATGTTAGTGAAGAGAGGGACGACCACCTAATATTTTTTTGACTAAGTAGCTCAGATCTACTCAGAACATACAGAAAAATGAATGCAAAAGACTCTTACGGAAAACGCCTGATCTGATACCATTGTTAGGTATTGGATGGCATTTTACCAGAGATTAACTCATGCAAATATCGTTGAAACCAAACACAGAAAGGGATATATATATTAAATCACACAATATATTCTTTATTACATAGTATTATACATGATATAATATATATAAGCCTATGTTTCTCCTATAATCTAAAAAATCTAACATAGCTTCTATAACAACTCTTTAATAATATACAAGTTGTTCTAATAACTCATAACATACTAATCTAATCACATAAGTTTTATTTATTATAATACAATTTCATTAATAATGCAATATAACTCACCAATTTACCTAATGTAAATATTAATCTCTAAAATTATACATATAGATTACATGGGTACATTTAAAAAATCAATGTTGATTCTCACACCCATTAAAGATATTGGTAATACAAAGTCCATACCAATATTTTCTAGGAAAAACCTTTCATGTTTGTCCCCATATTATGATCAAGAGTTAAAAAAAAAAGAGAGGGGGAGGAGCAACAACTTTAAAACTCTAGATTGGTGGCCAATTTTTTCCTAAGTTCATTGTTTTGAAATTGATCATGAAGACACCTACACAAAACCATAAGTATGACAAAAACATATATTCAATAAACAAGTCTTTTAGTATTAAAATGTACACTTAAAAAAAAGGTGCATCAGTAAAAAATAATACAAAATAAGAAAATACTAAATAATTATCAAGATTAATAAACTCATATACAAAGCCTTTCACTGAAATATGCATTAGGTGAGATAAAAAAACACGAGATATCTACTCTAAACACCAATCCTCATTATGCCAAAGGATATGATTGTTAGATGCCTTCAAATAGGATATAATAATCAACCTTGATCCATATATTGACTTTGGAAAAAGTCACACTTTGAACTACTATAAATATCCACAAGTAATTATCTAAAACAACTCTTGAAAAAAACACAATTGAGATGTGAATATCAAGAAAAATCTATAGAAAAACTTGATTATAGTGTTGTAATCATAAAATGCTCAAACCTCTAGAAATTACCTAATGTGGTTTCAATAAAAGTGACCCTCCTCATTAGGGTTATGTACAATTGTTAGATAAACAAAAGAGATTATACATAAATGAAAAATGCACTCCAAATGCCATTGTAGATACACAAAAATAGGGGTGTATCTCACAGACAAAAAATTTGTATTTGCCCACACTCACAAGAGTTGGTTCCTCATACTTTTGGATGTATTTAGAAGGCACTGAATTATTTGAATTCTTGCCAGTACCAAGTACAGTTAAATCCTCTATTCCATTGGACCCAAAAATAAATGTTGTCTATTATTTTCCACTAGTTCCGACTGTGTTGACATGTTAAAGGAAACCAATTTTTTTTTTGACAAAACTAGGAACTAAGGTTCCCCAAAACCTATTGGAGGTTCAAGGTTGCATCTTGGGGTGTTGTGTTTTGCAAGGGCATCCTTGAACTTCTTATCTGTAAAACAATAGTATGTCCAAAAATCAGTAATTTGTGTATGTTTAAGAAGATCATTGAAAATGATAAGCAAACTAGGTAGCTACAATAAAAACTTGACTTACAATTGCATTAATATAACTAAAGTTACAAAGACATCCTTGGCCCATATGTAGAATAAGAAAAAGGCAGAACATGGATTTTCAAGCTATAACACATATTTATTTTATTCGTAGTTCACCTTCACAAATTCCACATCACTATACATCTATACCAATTGACAAATATGATTTACAGTTTGGGATGTAGAGATTTGCAAGCCCCAAAACTGGGGGCATAGAAATTTAAAACAAAAAGCTTATCTCCAACATTTAAAAAAGAATCAAATAATTCTTGGGCCAAACAAACTCTCTCATGTTGGGTGTGGTTTGTTTCTCCCACCATATCATTATTTATGGTATACATGTTTGTGCTGCATAAACTTGGAACACAAAAAATACCCAATAAGGAATCAAATCCCACCTCTTCAAGATAAAGAGAACACATAAACAATAAAAAACAATGCATCTTGATAAAGACCCTGACAATATGATATAAGCCAAACACAAAATGATAAAAGGAAGTATCAAGAAGGATGGTACCAATAAACTTGTATATGTCATAACCACACCCAAAACCCACTCATTTATAAATAATTTTAAAATCAGGTAGTGATGTTAATGGCCTACATCGATTACTAAATGATCAACACAAACCTTATTCTATAATTTCAAGACATAAAACATGCAAAGATTGTAAAAACCATCCAAACCATGCTCATTTATGAACAATATTGTAAAAAGATGATGTAAAACCTCCCAATCATTCCAAGAAACCAAATAAAAGCCTTTTCAAGCAAAATGAAGAAAACCCAAAAATATAAATCCCTTTCAAATTGAAGAAACATCCAAAACCATCCATTTGTAAACAATCTTAGGATGAAAACAACATAATTACAATCCACAAAGCTCATTAAACAATCAAAACCAACCTTTTCAGGTAATTTCAATAAATACCAATGAATGTAAAGACACACCAACTTTACAAAACATCATATGCTCACCCATTTCACATAGATTTAGAAAGAATCCAACAACATTATACATTTTTTTCAACCCCTGTAAAACATTTAAGACCCATTATTTTCAAAATGTTACAGAGGAGAAATCCAAGATACCCTGTAAACTAACCAACTCTTTACCCAAACAAGAATTTATGTCTATTTCAACATAATTTTCACCTCTATGGCAACTTTAGTAAATATAAAACCAATGGTGAAGTAGTTGCATGACTCTATGAACCCCAACTCACCAAAGTATTAGTCAAACCATTAAAGAGAATATTGAATTTGGAGGAAGAATGAAGACTTCTCCAAGTCACCAAGACTACAAAAGTGACATTTATAACTGACAAAGAAAGCATGTCAACCAAATGCATGTTAAAATTTAGCTCTCTAGCAAGCTCAAGACACTGGTCTAAGTTCTAACTTCACAAACTTAAAAACCCATGATAATATTTGTATTTCAAAAATAACATGCTCAAAGAAGAACTCGGAAACAAACATATACCTTGCCAATCTTAAGCTTGTTTAAAACATCTTGAAGCACCTTGTAGTTTTGGATCATGTCATACTCCTTTTGCATCAAAATTCATCTACAACAATGCCCAAAAATCAAGAAAGTCATAAAAATTTCATGATCTTTGTGGATTCAATCTAAAAAGAAGAGTTTCTTAAGTTCAAAAAATAACCCTTATGCAATTGGAACCACACTAGGTTGTATAGAATCCATACACTGACAAGGAATAGATCTAGAAGTGGCATGTGTAACAAACCTGACTGAGGGCTTTTGATGGGTCATAAATAGGGGTGAAATGGCTTATACAAGATTAGGAAGTCGTAAATAACATGCATACAATGGGAGAGAACAATTGACTACTAGTAACTAGGACAAAGAATGAAAATGCAAGGGAACTAACAAAGGCGATGGATATCCATGCTAACCAGAACAAGTCAACTTGTACAACATCACAATCACTAAAATTACTAATGTCTAGCCCTTACCTAGTAAATGTTATCAATTCTATTAAATGCACTCTATGACATGTCCCTTTGTTTGGTAGCATTGATTTTGGCATCCAAATTGGCATTTTAAGATGCTGAGATGAATCTAAAGAGTGGGCACAACAATGTAACATCCCCAGCGTAATAAATTGTAGATTTAGGTAGAAGATTTAATTTAATCTAAATTGTAGATTGGATAACTTATATTTTTAATAATTTATATATATATTTTATAATTGAGTATAAAATTTTTGAAATATATTTATTATATTATATTAAATAAATTTAAAATGATTATTTATAAATTTAAAAAATATTTATTTCTATGTTATTTTCATTTTAATAATAAATTATGGAATGTGATCTGAAATATTGATCCAAAAATATTTACACAACATAATCCAAAAATATTCTTTATACTATATATATTTTTTTATTCTTATAAATTAATTTTTATTATAAATTTATTAACTTGTTAATAATTGTTATGATAAATTTTAGAATATTTATTTCTATACAAACTTATATTTGTATAAGGGATTATTTTTCTTCATGTTTTATAATAATTTCCTTTCTCATCTCGATTTTTAATTAAAAAACTTCTAATTGATTGCATATCATTGTCTCTTTTCATTTTGAAGACAAATTTTCTTCATTTTTCACAATAATTTATTCAATAAAAAAACTTCTCATTGCATATTGTCATCACTTTTCATTTCAGCTAATTACAATGCATTTTGGAGTGAAAAAAAATAATAACTATTAATGTGAAGCAAAGTTGTGTTATAAATAGATTGCATTTATTTTTTTCTAAATTTCTTTGAGTTTTGTTAAATTTATTTATTTATAATAACGTATAGGTTGCAAGTATTAGTATGAAGCAATATTGCATAGATAAAATTGTAAGTAATGTATAATTAAGTTGTATTATTATTATTTTTAAAATTTTTCATTTTTAATTTTTTTATAAAAATTTTAGTTAATTTATTTTGAAAATAAGGTTAAAGAGATCTATTAAATTAAAGAGAAGATTATTCAAGAAGTAAGTTAATTAAATAATTTAGATTTATAACATATTTTAAAATAATATTGAATTATAGAAATATGTTAAATATATAAAATACAATACCAAACATTAATTTGATTGATTAAGTATGAAGAAGGAATAATAATTAACTTATTTAATGATGCACAAGAAGATCAGAGAAGTGTAGGTGTTTAAATAGTTAAGATGATGCTTAATTGTTATTCATCAGATTTTGAAAATGAACTCTTTATTAGCTTAGACACTATTGTTGAAATAGAGACACTAGTGTTGATGCTTATGTCCTACATAAAATACAAATTAATTTTTTAGAATTCCACCTTTACCTGTTAGGGTTAATTGTGACCTTGAAGATTGCTTATTCAGATCGTGTACATATGTCCTAAATATCATTGTTGTTGGAACACAAATATCTACTGAGAGGGTGGGTGAATCAATAGATTGATTAAATTAGTCATTTTTTTATCCTTTTAATGTAGATTAAAACATATATGTAAAGATCACACACACAATATGCATAACACTAGATATATAGTGGAAAATCAATATGGGAAAAACCATCTTGAGAATAACTGCTAGAATCTACTGTTCTAATCCAACCTCACAATCAATAACCTCACTGGCTACAATATTTATGGGAAACAACCCTAAGAAGATACCAATCCCCTAATTTAAGAGCACTTACTCTAAGGAAGCACCAAATCCCTAACTAAGCACCAACTCAACTTATCTGATAGCACCCACCAATTAGATATATATTCAAAATATGGAGCTACAGCTCTAGATTACAATTTTGATTCATAAATGAATCCAATTCAATTCTTTGTTATAGGTCTAGTCTGTAACTGTTCACACTCTGCACATCTCTCTCTCTCTTTTATTCTCTTCCTCTCTACTCCTCTGTGTCTGTGTCTCTATATATCTCTATTTGACACACTTTATCAATCTTTTGCTCTCTGCCTCTCTCTCTCAATTTGACTATGCTCAACAACTCCAACAACATTTACTGTATCGTAGACGACATATATATATATATATGTATGTATATATATATATATATATATATATGTATATGTAAGTATTTGATCTAGGGTTCCATATCTTCTTTGTGTTCACACTTGTTTACTAACACATCATGCCAGTTTTGAACTCAGTTCATATTTCTTAAACAACAAGTTTCCCACGTCTTGAACTCATGCTCCACCATAGTGATTATTGGTCTCATTACTATTTTTATCATATATTGGGATTTGGTTTTGATGCACATGCATTATTACATAAATTTGATCGATCACTGCAATCAATTTTATTGTCTGTGTTGTATTTTATGGCTCACCAACATGTTCCACCGCTTGACTGTTGGGATGAACATATATTTAAATATTGACTATAGATCTTAATTTTTGTGCCATGATCCAATGTTCCTCATTCAATTTTATCAACTTTAAAATGCATCCATTAGATCAAGTTATGGTAGGTTCGAGCTTTAATGTTCCAACTTTAAAACACATCCATTGGATCTTTTGATCTAAACTCCTGCGTGCTATTATATCTTTAAAGCTGGATATAATATACCTTTGTCTAATGTTAAACATCAACCACTTATCCTCATCTCATTGCGTCCTAAAATCTTGGATCAATCACACTCCGTCTATCTCTTCGAGAGTTGATCAAACTTTACCATGTAAAAATTTGACTATGGGAACCATCTCAATATGTGTGGAAGGCTAACTTTGCACATATATATCTTTTGCCTTGATTAACTGCCTATTCTAAAATTTGGACCATATAAACTAGGCATAAGACTGAACAAACTTATATGATTATTTCTTCTTAAAACCTTTGCATGTGTGAGATATAATGCCATTGATATGTTCACTTAGATTCTTCTGCCATAGAGCCAACTATGCTCAGAACTGCCTAGAAGGCCAACTTTGTTCTTGCATAACTTTTGTTATGCTTATTCCCATGACCTGAATTTTAGTGCATAAGATCCTTTCACATAGGGGATTCCATCCATATATCCATCTACTCCTAAAACCTTCATATGTGTAAGATATGACATCATCAAATTGACTTCCCAACTTTTCTTGTAACCTGCAAATTTGGCTAAGTGTGGGAAAACACTATCAAAATGCCTAGGAGCCCAAATTTGTACATGCATATCTTTTATCATGATACATCATATGACCTGAGATTTAGAGTATAAAAACTAGGCATAACAATGAATAAACCCATATGATCATTTTATCTTGGCACCTCCATGTTTGCGAATAATGACCTCATCAACATGCTTACTTGGCTTTGCTTGAACCCTTTTGAAAATTTGGCTAAGTATAGACACTTAGTGAATTATTTTTGAATAGCCAACTTTGCATCCTCATATCTTCTATCGTGATTCATTGCATGACTTCAAATCTCGGTACATAAAAACTAGGGACTAATGTGATCACAACTATATGACCAAATCCCCAGACTCATCCACATGTGGCATGGTGACATCAACAAACTGCCTATTCAAATTTCCTTGTCATAAACCCAAAATGTCTCGATGAACAAAATGAAGAACTGGATGAATTCCACTCATACACACAAGCACTCAAATAATCCTTGACCTTTGATAGGATCCCTTGTACATCCTCAAATCACCATACTCAGCCCTAAATATTAATGACATCCATACTTCAAATAATCTCCCTTTTGACATCAATGCCAATCATATTGCCAACAATATTCCCAAATGTCATTGATGGCAAACTAGATGTTCTGATATTCTAATACTATGTTCCTTCTCTGGCATTACTTGCATTGGCTTCTAATGAACTTGAACTAAAACTATTCATACCAAACTTGCTCCCCCTTAGGTAATGGCATATTTGCCAAAACACAACTTGGACACTTGCTCTGCTTCTTTGATAAACATTTACAGAGAGCATTTGTACTTTTTCTCCTGCTTTGACATCAATGGCAAAGGGACTCTTTATCACTATTTGTTCAAAAATTTCTCCCCTTTTATCAGATAAATGAGTTTGTCCAAGAATATGCAACCATCAAATCATTAAAATTTTGCTAAAAATATGCATATTTGAGTTGCCTTTTCTCTCTTATTTCAGGGATCAATAAAGATTCTATGATTCTCCCCCTAGACTCATGCCCTATCACTAGGATCTAGTGATGTGATGTAGGAGCCACCATTCCCAATTTATGTCTTAGATACTCAAATTATTCCTTAGGAAGAGGTTTGGTGAATATATTTGTAACTTGATCCTAAGTTGGCACATAATCCATTGTGACCTCTTGATTTGCAACCTTTTCTCTTAAGAAGTGATACTTGATTGATATGTGTTTGGTTCTATAATGGATCATTGGATTCTTTGATATGTTAATAACACTTGAATTATCATAAAGAATATAGATAGGTGATTTCTACTCTACCTTGATGTCTTTGAGTGTTTTCTTCATCCAAAAAAATTGAGTGCAACATGCCACTGCTGCAACATACTCTATTTCTGATGTAGAAAGAGTAATTGACTCTTGATTTTTTCTCAACCATGAAACAAGTTTGTTTTTAAGGAAAAATGCACCACTACTAGTGCTTATTCTATCATCCACTCTTGCTACCCACTCAACATCTGTATATGTTGTCAAAGTGAAATATTCACTTTTAGGATAACAAAGACCATAGTCAATTGTACTCTTGATATATTTCAAGATTCTTTTCATAGCATTGACATGTGATTCTTTAGGAGCAAATTGAAATATTACAACCATGCATATTGCTTGAATAATATTAGGTCTTGATGTAGTTAGGTATAATAAGCTAGCTATCATTGATTTGTACATAGTCTGATTTGCATCAAGGGACTCATCTTTTTTGCTCAACTTGCATCCAATTATCATGGGACTATTAATTGGTATGTTATCTTCCATTCCAAACTTCTTGAGCATTTCCTTAGTATACTTGGTTTGAGATATAAAGATCCATTCATCAGTATATGCTATCTATAGTTCAAAGAAAGAAATTTATCCAAGCATAGACATCTCAAACTCATTTTGCATTTGAGTAGCAAAGTCTTTACACATTCTATTGTTGCTGCCACCAAAAATGATATCATCAACATATACAACAAAAATCAACATATGCTCACCTTCTAATTTGAAGTATAGATTATTGTCTACACATCCTTTATTGAATCCTTGTTATTGTAGGTATTGGTTTAATCTTGAATACCATGCTCTAGGTGCTTGTCTTAGACCATACAAAGCTTTCTTCAGTCTACACACATAATCCTCTTCTTCTATCAGCTAAAAACTTTTAGGTTGTTTTGTGTAGACTTCCCCTTTTATGTTCCCATTCAATAAATTAGAATTAACATCCATTTGATAGAATTTAAACTTCTTATTCATAGAGAATGCTAGAAACATTCTTATGGTTTCCAATATAGCAACTAGAGAAAATGTTTCCTCAAAATCTATGCCCTCAACTTGTGCATATCTTTTACACACCAATCTTGCCTTATTTCTTATGACAGTTCCATCCTCATTGATCTTGTTTCTAAAGACCCAATTTGTACCTATTACATCCTTGTTTGAAGGTCTTGGAACTAATTATCAAGTTTTGTTCTTTTCAATTTGGATTAGTTCTTCTTCCATAGATTTTAGCCAATTCTCATCCTTGCTGACTTCAACATAATTCTTAGGCTTAATTTCAGACATTAGAGTAAAAATTACTTGCTCTTTATTTTGTGCAACTCTTCTCCTTGTCTAAACTCCTTCATTTTTGTTGCCAATGATTTAATCTATAGGATGATCCTTTTGAAAAAATATTGTAGGTGGCTTTTCATTCATTTCCTCAACCTCTTCATTAGCTTCTTCTTCTTCTTCTTCAAAATTATTTAATACAAATTTCTATGCCAAGTTTAACTTGTTTCAAGCCTTATTCAACCTTGACATTGATGCTCTCTAAAATCTTGTGTATCCTTTTGTTGTAGCATAAGTAGGCTTTGATTTGAGTGGAATAACCAAGAAATATTCCTTCATCACATCTTGATTCAAAGCTTCCCAATTTGTCTTCTAATCTCCTAATGTAGTATTCGCTACCAAACATTCTGGAATACTTAACAGAGACAGATTTTATATACCATAGTTCATAGGGAGTTTTGTCACTATTTACCCTTAGTTGAACTCAGTCCAAGATATATATTACTATTTGAACTACTTATTCCAATATCCATTAGGTAACTTGGGCTATTTTAGCATTGTTATAGCCATCTCCTTGATTGTCTTGTTCTTTCTCTCAACAAATCCATTCTATTGTGGAGTCCTTGATATAGAGTAATGCCTTTTGATTCCATGCTTCTCACAGTACTCTATAAACTCATTTGAGGTGAATTTTCCAACTTTATGAGATCTTAGGCATTTTATTTTTCATCTAATCTCATTCTCCACCATGGCCCTAAAGATATTAGATGTCTCAAATGCTTGTGACTTATCCTTCAAAAAGGTTACCCATGTCATTCTTGAGTAATCATCTAAAAACAAAATGATGTATCTCTCTCTTTTAGATTCTCTTATCTTAGTAGGACCATAAATATCAGTATGAACTATTTCTAAAGGCTTTGTAGTTACATACTTCTTTATTTAAAATTTGACCCTTGTCTGCTTTCCTTGTTGACACTTCTTGTAAGTAGTGTTTGTAGGTTTGGTTATCTTAGGCATGTGTTTAACACACTTATTTGAGCTCACCTTTACTAGGTTGTGAAAATTGACATGGCCCATTCTTCTATGCCATAACTAACTCTCATCATTCTTTCCTAACAAGCAGCTATTACCATTCACTTCAACAAGATTATAGATATTGCTTTTAGTTTTTTTCCCTTCTGCAACTAGTCTTCCAAATATCCTTAACTTGTAGCCTTTTGCATTAAATGTGACCTTATATCCATTGTAACACATTTGGCTGACACTTATCAGATTATGTTTCAATATTTAAACATAAAGGACATCATGTATATGTAGTTTTCCATCTATGTTCAAGGTTCCTTTACCTCTGATCTTAATTGTAGTGTTTTCTCCCAAGATGACATATCCTTCCTTATATTTGATCAATTTGATGAACTTGCTCTTGTCACTAGTCATATGTTTTGAGCAACCACTATCTATTACCCACAAATTTTACTCCTTGGCATGGAGTGCAGTTTGAGCAATCATAGATTGATCTTTTACTTTCCACACATCCTTGGGTTTCTTATTTGGCTTATTTTCCCTTTTTTCAGAGACTTGTGAATGTTTGTTCACACTGGGAGACATGCTATTCTTTTGTATCTTTGGTCTTACAAAGTTTGTTCTACATTGTTTAACTATGCGACCAAAATTATTATAATTATAACATATTACATTTGTATCTAACAAGGGTGCGAATGAATTTCTACTTAAAAAATTTGTTCTCTTTTGGGTACAATTCTATAATCAATAGACCTATGACCAAACTAATTATAGGTATAATAATAACCATATAAATATGAGGAATACTTAATCACAACATTTATTTGTGCAAGATGAGGAGCTCTTCTAAACTCTAGCTTCTTCAAGTCTCTCAATCTTATGTAACCATATGCATCAGCTACCTTTATGTTCTACATCTTCCTTGAGTTTGTAGGGATTTGCTCATTGCTCTTCTTCCTTTCTTCAAGCTTCATTTCTCCTTCATCTTTCTTTGCTCCTGATTCTCCTTCTGCTTTGTAGTTATCATATAGGTTAGCAAATGTACTAGTTATGGGACTTTTTCCTTTTTCATAACCAAGACCAGATATCTCTTTTGAAGGATTTTGAGAGTTGATCAGTTCATCAAGAATGTCTGATCCTCATATCAACTTTAGACTTTTGTCTATTTTTTCCTTTAACTTTAACAAGTTCTTTTCTCAAAGCCACTATTTATACTTCTAACTTCATGCACTCATCAGATTTAGATTGTAGTTTAAGTTTGACTACGTCTTCTATTATTTTGGCCTCTTTAACTTGTGTTTTTAGGCTAACCATCATTTGATTAGATTTTTCAAGACTTTTGGATATTTTTTCAATCTCCTTTTGTCCAAGATCCTTCTATTTGAGTTATCTTTTCTCAACTTATCAATTTATTCTAGAGCACAAATGAGTTCACACTCTAGATCTACTTCTCCTTCTCCTTCATCTAAGTCTTCAACTTCCTCTTGATCCATAGAAGCTGATCTTAATGTCATGAATAAGACTTATTTTTTCTCAACCATAAAGGCACAATCATGATCATCATCAAAACTATCACAATCATCCAATGAATCATTGTCTTCTTTTATGTATAGGCCTTTCTTGTTTTTGAATAAACTTTTCTTCTTGGAATAGTGGGGCTTCATATTTTTACTATCCTCTTCTTGCTTAGAGTTATCCTTTTTGTTATAAGGGCATTTAACATCAAAATATCCTACTTTACCATAGTTAAAACATTTAAAGGGTAATTTACCTTTTTACTTTCTAGACCCTCTCTTTAATCTTCTAACAAAGTTGGTTTCTTCTTCATCAGTCTCCTTAGATTCAGATGTAGGTGCTTCTACCTTTACTATTTTAGATGCTTTGAATGCAAATTCTCTCTGCTTCTCCTAGTCTCATCTCATAAGAAGTGAAGGTTCCATGCAACTCATCAACAATGAGTTTATACATATCTCTTGCTTCCTCTATTATAGATATTTTAGAGTCATACCTAGATGGAAAATATCTTAAAACCTTTTTAATAATGGCTAATTATTTCATCTCTTCTCTAAGGCCTCTGATTGTATTGACTATTTCATCTACTCTGAGGAGCTAGTCTACAGTTTTCTCTTCTTCATTCATTTTAAGGCTTTCAAACTTGCCTTTGAATGTTTGAAGTTTGGCCTAATTTACCTTGTCATCACCTTCATTGATGATTTTTAATTTGTTCTAGATATCTTATGTATTTTTACAATGCATCACTCTGACAAACTCTGAATTAGATAATCCACATAGAATGGCATTCTTAGCCTTGGCATTGATCTCAGATGCCTTCTTTGTAGCCTGATTAGTAAGAGTTATAGTAGGGGATATATATCCATTTACAACAGACATACATACATCAAACCCTAATAAAAATAAATATGATTCCATTCTAATGATCCAAAATGCATAGTTTGATCCATCAAAGAGAGGTGCTTTGTTTGAGGAGGAACCTTCTTGACTAGCCATTTGTGTTCACCATCCAAAGATCTACCTGAGTTGATTAAACTTCTTCTAAGGAACTTGGGTTCTAATATCAATTATTAGAACACAACTATCTATTAAGAGGGGGGGTGTAAATTAGCATATTGATTAAATTAGTCATTTTTTTTATCCTTTTAATGGATATTAAAACATATATGCAGATATTGAACACATAATATGCATAACACTAGATATACTATGGAAAACCCAATATGGTAAAAACCGCCATGAGAATAGCTGTTAGAATCTACTATTCTAATCTAGACTCACTATCAAGAAACTCACTAGTTATAATTTTTAAGGGCACCAACCCTAAGGAGATACTAATCCCCTGATTTAAGAGTACCTACTCTAAGGAAGTACCAACTTCCTAACTAAGCACCAACTCAACTTATCTGATGGTACCCACCAATTAGATCTATATTCAAAATATGGAGCTACAACTCTAGATAACAATTTTGATTCATAAATAAATCCAATTCAATATTTTGTTACAGTTTTGGTTTATAACTACTCACACTCTGCACATCTCTCTCTTCTCTTCTCTTTCTCTCTATCCCTCTATCTCTGTGTCTCTATATTTCTATATTTAACACACTTCATCAATATCTTGCTCTCTATCTCTCTCTCTCTCTCTCTCTCTCTCAATTTGAGTCTTCTCAATAGCAATAACAACTTCAACAACATTTACTATATATATATATATAAGAATTTGATCCAGGGTTCCTTATTTTCTCTATGTTCACACTTGTTTACTAACACATCATGCCAATTCTGGACTCAGTTCATATTTATTGAACAAGTTTCCCACATTTTGAACTCATGCTCCACCATAGTTATTCTTGGTTTCATTACTATTTTTAGCATATATTGGGCTCTAGTTTTTATGCACATGCATTATTACATAAATTTGATCAATCATCATAATCAATTTCATTGTTTGTGTCATGTTTTATGGGTTACCTACATGTTCCACTACTTGACCATCAGGATGAACATATATTTAAATATTAACCATAGATCTTAAGTTTCATGCCATGATCCAATTATCCTCATTCAATTTGTTCAACATTTAAAAGTGTTTATTAGATCAAGTTTTGACAGGATCACGTGCTCTATTGGATCCTTATATGCTTTCAAGCTTTAATGTTCCAACTTTAAAATGCATCCTTTGGATCGTTTGATCCAAGTTCTCACATGCCATTATATATTCAAAGCTGCATGAAATTTACCTCTATCTAATGTTAAACATTGACCACTTGTCCTCATCTCACTACATCCTAACATCTTGGAGAAATCATGCTCCACCTATCTCTTTGAGAGTTGCTTGAATATTACCATGTGCAAGTTTGACTAAGTATGGGAACCATCTGAATATGACTAGAAGGATAACTTTGCATAGATATATCTTTTACCTTGATAAACCACCTATTTTAAAATTTGGACCATATAAACAAGGAATAATACTGAACAAACCCATATTCTCATTTCTTCTTAAAACCTTTGCATGTGAAAGATATAATTCCATTGATCTTCTCACTCAGATTCTTCTACCATAGAGCCAACTATGCTTAGAACTCCCTGGAAGGCCAACTTTGTTCTTGCATAACTTTTGTTGTGCTTAGTTGCATGACCTAAATTTTAGCACATAAGATTATCTCACATAGGGTATTCCATACATATATCCATCTAATCATAAAACCTTCATACGTGTAAGATATGTGTTGGGTGAAAATTTTGTCACTAGTTGACTTACGACAAAATGGTTACATCAACCACAACAAAAAGAGATTTAATTAGCAAAATGTGTAGGTCTACCACATCATAAGGAGATAAATCTCTCCTCTCATCAAGGGGAGGTTCCCTATAAACTATTATATACTATAGTATATATAATTAAGCTAAAAATAGACACAGGGGTGAAATCATACCATCCATCTCTCTTTTTTCAGAGATGATGTTCACAGAATAAAGGAGAGTCTTGGTGTAATTACTGGAAGGCACTTCTCTTCTTTTAGAAGTGATATTCAACCAATAATAGGATTCTTCCTGGGTAGTAACAAAAACCACAAGAAACCAATGAAGGCATAAAGTATTTCGTAGTCTCTCCTACTGATTAGGACAAAGTAACATAGCAGGATTAAACACAGCTCAAAGTCTACACCTAAAACTACAACAGAGTAAAGGATAACGAAGGATAAAGAGAGCTCAAAGTCTCTCTAGTATTCTTTACACAAAACACAGACTGAAGACAATTATGGTAGCACAAAGTCTCCCATAGTTGGCTTCAACACATCTTCCAACTTAATTCCACTTGTTCTGCTTATTTGATTAAATGGACAAGACTGTATTTAGAAAATAGACATAAGAACAATTTCCTAGATGACACAAGCTTATTCCAACACAAAGTTTGAAAGGTCACTTGCTTTCTCATTCATTTAAAAAAATATGATTGAGAGTCTAAGCTCAAAGTCTCAAAATTGCCTTTCAATTTGGGCAGAGCTTTGCTTGTGACAATAGAGAGATCTTCCTTATACAAGATGAGATATTACAATATATAACATTACAAGGAAGACTTGGGCACTTGTTTTCATGAAATGAGCCCATGCTAAATTGAATGCCTTAAATATCTGTCAAAGATCCATGCTAGAATAGGGCATCAGTCTTGATTTTGACATTCTAAATTATCTTAGATGTCCCTTCCTCAACATGGTTTGTCTGGTATTTTTAATGATGTTTATATGGCTATCCATTCACCTTTACGCAATGAAGAAAAATAGGCCATCTTTGAATATTTATGTTCCCTGATGTCCACCTGGTGGACTGTTCCACCTACTGGAAATAAATCTCTAGCAAATATTTCTAGATTTCCTATAGTCATTCCTTCCTTCCTTACCATGTTTTGTCTGTTCCTAAGCAATCTAAGCTCTCAGGGCTACCTTCTCACTTTTTGCTGGCTCCATCAACTTCTTTCTGGACTGGTCATTGAGCTTGTTCTCAGTTCTTTTAAAAACTAATGGTTATTCCATTACCCTAAAATTGACATCCACGGGGACATTATTAGTCACCTTGAACCTCTTTGAACCTTGAACCTTGAACTCTTTTGGTTCAAAGGTTCAATGGTTCATTAGTTCAATCATTTTGTGAAGGGCCCTGTTTGCTTTCTTTTTTTTTCTTCAATTGAACCATTTCTTTGAACTTCTTTCTAGAATCCTCTGCTTCATCCATTTACTCGAAACTTCCATTCAAACTTTGAACTCTTTGAACCCTTTAAACCTTTGAACTCATCAAACCATTTCAGTTCAAGGTTTAATGGTTCAATGGTTCATTCTCTTTCTTTGAAGCCTTTTATTTTCTAAGTCTATCAAACTTATTGAACTCATTGAACCTTTCAAACCATTTTAGTTCAAGGTTCAATGGTTCAATGATTCAATCTTATTTCTTTGATTTATTTAAAGCTTCAAACTCTCTTGATTTTCTAAGTCCATCTAAGTCATTTGGGCCTTTGAAATCATTGAACCTCTAAACTCTTTTTGGTTTAAGGTTCAACGGTTTAACAGTTCAATCTTCACTCTTTGATTCCTTCTTTTCTTTAAGTCTGCCGAACTCATTAAACCTTTGAACTCGTTGAACCTTTGAACCTTTTGGAGGTAGGGTTCAATGGTTCAAGGTGGTTCATTCTAATTATTTAAAGCCCACCATTAAGTCTTTTGAATGAACCTTTGTGTTGAAATATCTTCAAAACACTAAGGAAAAACCTTAAGTATTTTGAACTTCCTTTGAAGAAAGCCTGCCTGTTGAACCTATGACTTCTTTAGCTAAAAAAGCTTAAATATTTGAAAAATTTAACTACTCAGAATATTTTTGAGAAAGAAAAGAGAGAGTTTTGGTCTGCATGACCAAAATGGTTGGTATGTTGTCCACAAAAACAAGTGATGGATTTTGGGAACAATAGCTAGCTCCAGTTGGGGAACTTCCATCGATTGAAAATAAAAGCAATTGAAGGGAGTGGAAACCAGAATCTCAGTGCCTTCATCTATGCCATTGGGCTACGGAGTCATGCTTACCCAAAAAAAAAGGCACCAAAAACCAACGACACCAAAAATAAATGAAAAACACAAAACAAAGAAAGACTATACAAATGTATATATGTACAACTATTCTTATTTGATACTTCAAAAATTGAAGTGCTTCAGATGTTGCCCACTATGAGGCAGAGTAAATGGCATTCCATCTTGATATCTCAGCAAAAAACTATTTTCACCATTTAAACGATGAATGGTGAATGGACCTCTCCATAGGGAATCAAATTTTCCATGCATTCCTTTTGGTTCTCTCCTCTTGTCCCACAAAAAGACTTGATCTCCAACCTAAAAATCATAGATTCTTACTTTTTGGTCGAAGAGTCTCTTCACCAGACTTTAATGGGTAGCAATTCAGTCCACCACCATAGTTCATTGCTCATTAAGCTCAGTCAAACACATGATCCTTTTGTAGATGGAATTTTTAAAAGTTGAATCTTCCACTGCCTTTGCTAACTTTAATGCTAGTAACTCTAGGGTGATTGGTATCTTTGCATTGAGACTATACAAAAGTTAGAATGGGGACATACCTATCACACTCTTGGGTGTAATTTTGTCTTCCCATAAAGCATCAAGTAATGCTTTATGCTAGGTTCTCTGATAATCATCTACCAGCTTCCTGATAATGGTCACCAGGTTCTTGTTGCTTGATTCTGCTTGACCATTTCCTTACATATAATAGTTAGAAGAGTCGGAGATAATAATCTCATAATAGTAATATAACTGAGTAATCTCACAAGAAGATAAATAGGCTGCATTGTCTATTATAATCTTGGTTGGGACCCCAAACTTGGAAATGATGTTTTTCTTGAGGAAATTACACACTACTTTTGAAGTAGCATGCTTGACTAGAATAGCTTCCAGAAACCCACTTGGTAAAGTAGTCTGTGGCTGTAAGGACATAATCATGTCCATCACTCAAGGATAGATTTACAGTGCCAATGAAATCAATTCCCCATTGCTAAAATGGCTCTTCTATCACCACAAGCTGGAGAGGTAACGCAACCAACTTGGATTTGCCAATGAACTGTTGACATAGCTCGTATCTATGTATCCAAGCGTATGAATTTTGAAATAGAGTAGGCCAATCATACCTAGCTCATAGAATCTTATGAGTAGTCCCAGGTGTAGAAAAATGTCCTCCACAAGCCAAATTATGGAAGGACTCCAAAAGTTTGTTCTATTGTGCTTTATCCATGCAGCAAAGGAATACCCCATCAAGGTTCCTCTTATACAGACCGCTATCCCATAGGACAAAATTACAAGCTCTCAACTTAATAGTCCTCTTTTCTTTACGAGATAGGTGAGCAGGACACTCACCATAGGTAAGGAAATGAGCAATATTCAAATACCACTTATTTGTAGTGGTGACAAAGAGAACTATTGGCGTGTCTTTAAATTCTATTTCTTCATGCTCTGCTTCTTCTGGTATGTTATCAATAATTAATTGGTAGAGGCCTCTTCCCTACACTAGCTTCGTTGGTTTGATAATAAGATTAAAATCCTAGATTTTAGCAATCCAATTGCCCCTTTTAGTTTTAAACTCCTGCTGAGTTAGTATGGACTTGACTGTTGTATCAAGAACCAAAGCAATAGTGTGTGAGTTTATGATATAAAAATGGAATTGATTTACCACTTTTACTACAACATAAGCATGCTTCTCCATGTTTGAATACTTCAGCTCATGAGTTTTGAGAGGACAAATCATAAAGGATATGGGAGATTCCACACCTTCTTTATTCTATTGAACCAAAATAGATGAAAGTGTATATTCAGAAGCATAACTGTACATCATGAAGTCTTTGGTGTAGTTAGGGAAAACTAGAATTGGGGCATGGGTGATAACATCCTTGATATCTTGAAATGCTGAGTTACCTTCTTCAGTCCAGGTAAAAGTGGCTTTACACTTCATCATATTTACAATGTGACGAGTCTTCTCTATGAATTCAGGAATGAACCTTCACAAAAAATTTACCTTTCCAAAGAAAGAGTGAACTGTAGTCTTACTAGTAGGAAGAGTAAGCTCTTGAATTAATTTAACCCTTTTTAGGTTGATCTTTATGCCTTCTCGGGACACAGTGTGACTGAGAAGTTTCCCTTCTGTAACCCTAAAAATTGACTTCTTGGGATTAAAAGAAATACCATTCTACCTACATTGCTCTAGCACTTGTTGTAGATGATGCACACAATCAGAATGATGCTTAGAAAATACTGTCAAGTCATCAAGGTATACCACAATGAACTTACCCATTTCATTTCTAAAAGTAAGATCCATTGCTCTTTGGAAGGTGGCACCAACATTGATCAAGCCAAATGGCATTATGTGATATGCAAAGGTAGCCCAAGGTGTTGTGAATGCAGTCTTATGTTGGTATGCTTCACCAACTTCTACTTGATTATATTCTAAAAATCCATCTAACATTGATAATATTTTAGTGCCAGTCACTGTCTATAGTAGCTGATCCATGATGGGTTGGGGATAGTTGTCTTTTAAGGATGATTGATTCAGATTTCTAAAATCAACACACAGGTGAATTTATTTATTCTTCTTTTTTACAGGGACTATATTCACAATCTAGGTAGAATGATGGATTGGAAAAATAATCCTTGCATTTAGCATTTTTGGTATTTCAGACAAAATCATGCATGATATCCTAGGATTGTACTACCTTTGCTTCTGCTTGTGAGGCAACGACCCAATCTTGAGAGGAATTTCAAGCTTGATTTTTTCAAGTCTAAAATCATCATATGAATATTCCAAAACATCAATGTAATGGTGAAGCAAAGTAACAAATTTGATCTTTTCATCAGAAGTGCAACAATTTCCAATGTTGACCATTTTTGGATTGTCTTTTGTACTCAAATTTATTTGATCAAAATCCTTAGAGGATTTTGAATCTATTTGCTATTCCTTGATAAACCTATCATGCTTGTTGAAAAATTTCTCAAGAGAAACTAATTCTTTGGGGATTTTATTCCCTTTGAGTTGAAGGAACTCTTCGTCAGCTGTTGAATTTGTTTTGGGAGCTGATTTCTATGGTGGAGATTCACTGCCTTCAAATTGAAGCTTTTCAAAGCTATCTCTTTCTTCCAAAAAAGCAATGATTTGGTTGTTGCCATTGAACACCTACCAATGGTTAGCATTATTAGGTACTCTTAGTCGAAAGACCAACTCGATAATGTACTTGTCTTCTTTGAAATCTTGGTGAGGGACCAAGAGAGTTGCAAAGATGGCCAATGCATTAGCATGACTATTGAATTCTTTGGGCATGGTAGAAATATTGAAAGCATCAAAGCTTTCAATGTAGTCCCACAACAGATTGCGATAATGTCACAATCTCTCATTCTTGGTTTGATATAGGTTCTTCACCTAAAAAACCACCAGTTCAGTTTCACCTTTAGCATGAAGGATTTTAATGCCTTTATCTTGAGTAGCCTTTAATCTGAGTAGCAGTGATTCATACTCAGCAGGGTTATTAGTGTTGCTAAACTGCAACTTATATGCATATGGAAAAATATCTCCTAGAGGAGATTTCAAAACAACTCCAGCTCTAAAACTGGTAGAAGAATTACTACCATCAAATTATAGAATCTAGATATTATCAAAATCTGATTTTATTTCAGATTTTTCTTCATTAGGGAGAGAAGATCATTTTTTATCTGTACTACACCCTACCAATTCTTTTGATGTCTTATCTAAATTTTTTATATTGTCACCTATGGAACTTTCATCTACTGCAATAAAAACATCTTCAATAGTCAAAATATAATTATCCATGCCTAAAGACTTAAACAAAATTTGAGCTTTAGAGGCTGATGTTTGGGTGACAATGTACTTCGATTCCTTCTCAGGAAGTAGCCTTTGAATGACACCCTTGATAAGAATCCTCACCTCAGACAGGTTCATGCTCAATTCTCCACCAACATCTTTGCAAAAATTTTACCCAAGAAGAATGCCATAAGAGGCTAGAACGTCGACCACTAGGACTGTCATTTTGATTCTCTTATCTGGGAAGGCTGCAAATGCAAATTGAGCATCTTTGATTTATCTTAATAGAGGTACTTATTTGTTTTCCATGGAGAAACATATCCCAAAGGTCTTAGTTAGCATGAGACCAAGAGATTTTGCCACCTTGGTGGGCATGACATTGTCAGACGCGCCAGAATCAATTATTTAATTATTCCACTGATGACCATTTATCATCAGGGAGACATAAAATGGTTTTATCTTTATAGAGGCAGCTAGAGGAGTAATCACAAGATTATTTCAGGCATGTGTGTTCTTTGGGAGAATAGGAATTACTTTCAAAAAATCTTGTCCTATAGGGATGGTTTTATTTTTGACACATTCAACGAGTCTATCCAACTGCTCAGGGTTGGATTGCAAGAATTCAAACTCAGACATTTGAATTTTGGTTTTCTTAATATGGTCAATTATATCAAATGACTGAAATGAATTAGAAATAGAGGAAGGCAATCCATCAATCTAGTTTTTGCTGGGTGTAGGACTGGTCTGTAGATTTGAAGCAGAAGGTGAAGGAATATTTGAGGTACTTAATTTTTTAGTGATCACCAGGTCCTTTGATTGGAAAGGCAGTGAAGTTCCTCATTTAGCAATTGAAATTATTGGTCGAGATTCTTCCCTTATTTTTCCTTTATCTGCTTATTGAGCTGACTGGTTATGGGACCTGGTAAATACAACGTATGATCTATTAAATGCTTCACCTTTACTTCTGGGTTCATCCTGGTAATTCATGAAACCAATGTTAGAGTCACTAGCTAATTCTTCTTGGCCTTCTTTAAAGAGATCAATGTCATCTTCTTGGTTTAACTCAGGTTAGAAATAAAAATCAGATTCAGTTTCAAAGTAACCAACTGCTGAGTTAGCTAGTGCTATTTTAATGGTAAGCTTCCCTGGTGGAGGAGGAAGGTGATTTGGTTGCCCTTGATTTCTGGCAATATTGCCTTGATATGACTAGTTGGGAAACATCCTCCTTGGTATATCTCGATAAGAAGGAGTAGACATCCCTTTGTGCCATTTATATTTTGAGAGCTAGCAATTCATTTGCTAAATTTTGCACCATAGGATCTATGGTGCCTATAGATGAATATTCAAAAGATGAAAAATATTTACCTTTGTTAGGATCTCTTCTTATCTTTCTTGCCAAGATAAGGTCATCTTCAACCTCAATCACTAAAATTTGAGCTATAGTAAGATCTATTTGGCCAGCTCGTCTCAACAAGAAACTTACTTCAGGAAGCTAAGAATTCATGAAGAAGCATTTGAGATTCTTAGGTGTCAGCTGAATAATTATTGAAATCTTGTTCCTCAGTTTGTCAAATTTGGCAATGAAGTCTCTCATGGGTTCATGAGGCTCCTTCATTTGTGTAAGCTGGCTTAGCAGGGCGTGTGCATCTTTTGCAGGTTTGAACTTGGCCTCAAATTTGGCTTTGAGAGTGTTCCAGTCAGTTATAGTTTGAGCTTGAAGGTGATAAAACTAGTCTACAACAACACCTTACAATGTTTCCACAAATAGTCTAACTTCAATGTCTTCATATTCAATGCCTATTACACCATAGGCTATGTAAAAGACTATATTATGTTCATCAAGATGAACCTTCCCATCACCATAAAACTTGGGAAATTTTTTTCTTGTGCTATGGGATAGCTTATGTAGAGGTGGGGTCAGATTCAGGGGACCAAAAGTATTACCCCAAGGGCCTTGGACTGCCATGCTATGGCTATTGAAAAGAGGGATAATAAATATCTGTGGCATATGTATGGACAAAGCTCTACTAGTAGAGGAAAGAGTAGCTTTGCCTGGTATAGGGACCTGATGTTTGTAGCAGGAAAACTCCTAGTTCGTTGAAGGTGAGTTTATGGAGGGGAAAGATCAAAATTACTTTACTACACTAACTCAAATACAGGGTCAACAATACCTTGAGCTCTCTGGCTTCATGTGTATGGTGGATCTACCATAGTGTAAAATGGATATGGAAAAGAACTGAAACTTCTTCAATTTGAAGCTTGAGGCTTCAAACTGTGCATTTGTCCCTAGCGGAGGCACCAAAAATTGTTGGGTGAAAATTTTGTCACCAGCGGACTGATGGCAAAATAGTTACATCAACCACATCAAAAGGATATTTAATCAAATAAATGTGTAGGTCTACCACATCATAAGGAGATAAATCTCTCCTCTCATCAAGGGGAGGTTCCCTATAAACTATTATATACTATAGCATATATAATTAAGCTAAAAATAGACACAAAGGTAAAATCATACCATCCATTTCTCTTTTATAGAGATGATGTTCATAGAATAGAGGAGAATCTTGGTGTAATTACTAGAAGGCACATCTCTTCTTTCAAAAGTGATATTCAACCAACAACAAGATTCTTCCTAGGTAGTAATATAAACCACAAGAAACCAATGAAGGCACAAAGTCTTTCGTAGTCTCTCCTACTGATTAGGATAAAGTAACATAGCAAAATTAAATCCAACTCAAAGTCTGCACCTAAAACTACAATAGAGTAAAGGATAATGAAGGATAAAGAGAGCTCAAAGTCTCTCTTGTATCCTTTACACAAAACATAGACTGAAGACAATTATGATAGCACAAAGTCTCCCACAGTTGGCTTGAGGACATCTTCTAGCTTACTTCTAATTGTTCTGTTTGTTTGATTAAATGGACAAGACTGTATTTAGGAACTAGACATAAGAAAAATTTCCTAGATGACACAAGATTATTCCAACACAAAGTTTAAAAGTTCACTTGCTTTCTCATTCATTTAACAAAATATGATTGACAATTTGAGCTCAAAGTCTCAGGATTGCCTTTCAATTTGGGTAGAGCTTTGCTTCTGACGATAGAGAGATCTTCCTTATACAAGATGAGAGATTACAATATATAGCATTGCAAGGAAGACTTGGACACTTGTTTTCATGAAATCAGCCTATGCTAAATTGAATGCCTTAAATATCTGTCAAAGAGCCATGCTAAAATAGGGCATTAGTCTTGAGTTTGGCATTTTGAATTATCTTAGATGTCCTTTCCTTAGCATGGTTTGTCTAGTCTTTTTAATGATGTTTACATGGCTGTCCTTTCGCCTTTACTCAATGAAGAAAAATAGGCCATGTCTTTGAATGTTTATGTTCCCTAATGTCCACCTAGTGGACTATTCTACCTACTAGAAATAACTCTCTTATAGATATTTTTGGATTTCCTATAGTCATTCCTTCCTTCCTTGCCACATTTGATCTATTCCTAAGCAATCTGAGCTCTCAAAGCTACCTTCTCGCTTTCTGCTGGCTCCATCAGCTCCTTTCTGGGCTGGTCACTGAGCTTGTTCTCAATTCTTTTGAAAACCAATGGTCATTCCATTACCCTAAAATTGATGTCCACAGAGATGTCATTGGTCACCTTGAACCTCTTTGAACCTTGAACTCTTTTGGTTCAAAAGTTCAATGGTTCATTGGTTCAATCATTTTGTGAAGGGCCATGTTCGATTTCTTTTTTTTCTTCAGTTGAACAATTTATTTGAACTTCTTTCTGGAATCCTATGCTTCATCCATTTGCTCAAATCTTTCATTTGAAATTTGAACTCTTTGAACCCTTTGAACCTTTGAACTCATCAAACCATTTTGGTTCAAGGTTCAATGGTTCAATGGTTCATTCTCTTTCTTTGAAGCCTTTTATTTTTTAAGTATATCAAACTTATTAAACTCATTAAACACTTGAAACTTTCAAACCATTTTAGTTCAAGGTTCAATGGTTCAATGATTCAATCTTATTTCTTTGATTTCTTTGAAGCTTCAAACTCTCTAGATTTTCTAAGTTTGTCTAAGTCATTTGAACCTTTGAACTCCTTGAACCTTTGAACTCTTTTTGGTTCAAGGTTTAACGATTCAACAGTTCAATCTTCACTCTTTGATTCCTTCTTTTCTTTAAGTCTACCAAATTCATTGAACCTTTGAACTCGTTGAACCTTTGAACCTTTTAGAGGTGGGGTTCAATGGTTCAATGGTTTAAGGTGGTTAATTCTAATTGTTTAAAGCCCACTGTTAAGTCTTTTAAACAAACCTTTGCATTGAACCATCCTCAAAACACTAAGGAAAAGCCTTAAGTGTTTTAAACTTCCTTTGAAGAAATCTTGCTTGTTGTACCTATGATTTCTTTAGCTGAAAAGGCTTAAATATTTGAAAAACTTAACTTCTCATGATATTTTTGAGAAAGAAAAGAGAGAGTTTTGGTCTGCAGGACCAAAATGGTTGGTATGTTGTCCACAAAAACAAGTGACAAATTTTGGGAACAAAAATATGACATCATAAAAATTCCTTCTTAGCTTTTCTTATAACTTACAAATTTGGCTATGGGAAAACACTGTTAAAATTCTTAGGATCCCAACTTTTCACATGCATATCTTTTGTCACCCTATATTGTGTGACCTGAGATTCAGTACATAGAAACTAGGTAAAAAAATGAACAAACCCATATGATAATTTTATCTTGACATCTCCATGTGTATGAATGATAACCTCATTAACATTATTACTTGGCTTTGCTTGAATCCTTTTTTAAATTTGGCTAAGTATCAAAACATAGTGAATTCTTTCCGAGTAGCCAACTTTATATCCTCATATCTTCTACTGCACTTCATTGCATGAATTGAAATATGGTGCATAATAACTAGGGACTAATGTGATAATAACCATATGAACAACTACCCTAGAATCATCCAAAGGTGGCATGGTGACATCAACAAATTGCCTATTCATATTTTCCTGTCATAGACCAAAAATATCTAGATGAACAAAATGAAAAAATAGATGAATTCCAATCATGCACACAAGTACTCTAATCATCCTTGACCTCTGATAGGATTATCTGTACATCCTAAAATCACCATACTCATCCCTAAATATTATTGACATCTATAATGCCAATAATCTCCCTTTTGACATCAATGACACTCATATTGCCAATAACTGTGTAGTTCTAAACTTTAAGTCCTCTAATTAGGGCATGCTACCTTATAAAATAAGGATTAGTGGGATCAAGTAAAGTTGTACTAACCTTAAAGACCCATCTATAAATGAGTATTCCTTACATAGCTAATAATCTAAAGAGACCTCAAACTGATGTAGTTATCCCCTTATGTGGGCTTGTGTGTGAACAATTATGCAATATGCTATATACGAGTGCATGTAATGATATAATTTGTAACTTGCCAAATGTTTCTCATGGGATTATATTTAAATGTTTTAGACCTATAATAATACTATCCCTATGACTAATTTGGAAATAGGGAAGAATAGGGAAGTTTTACAAGCTTGAGAGGTGATTTTGTTTGGTATAAGATAGATATGTGTTTGGTTGGTACTTAATCTTACTTGATGATAATGAATGGTATTTTATTTATATTATTACCACACCATTTTAAATTATCATGGGAAAGTTAAAATAATACTATATTCCAACCCATACATGTCAAAAAATTGATAAATTTTACTATTTGTAAGGTTTGGAAACTAGTGTTAGACCTGGGACACTAGCATTAACGCTAGTGTCCTAGTATGGATGGTAGTGTCTTGGAGGATATATATTTCTTGAAGGTATAAAAATAATAGTGGAATATATATAATTTTTTGAGAATATTATGGGTTACATGTGATTTTTGTAATCAAAATATGAAGATTGAATTATAGGATAAGCATTTAAGCATAGTTTGATGGCAAACATGAGTCTTATGGTAGTAGAAAAGTATTAAGATGAAGGGTTAAGACATGAGTGATATTTTTCAAGTGTATAATACTAGTTTATTATATAACACCCATATTTTTTATTTATATTTCCCCCTGACCCCCTTTAATCTAGTAATGCATAAGGATGAAATTACTAGGTTAAAAGAAAATAAATGTGTACCTTGGTGTGTACAACAAACCTTGATTTGAATTGAGCCCTTTTTGAATTTGGTGTTTTTGTATTACATGAAACCAAGCTATTTCCATAGTGTAATTAATGCATACAATCTAACAAAATTAAATACTTGGAATACTTGAAACAAAAGAGAGCAAGGAAGGAGTACACATATGTGTCAATAAAACCGTGTTTCCTCTTGGTAGTTATGATTTTGTAATGATGTTTCATTGATAAAACATTAGAGAGAGGTTCAAAATTGAACCTCTAAGATGTGAAGAGGATAATTTGAGGGCGATCATTCCCCCAATCCAGTACAAAAGGTGGGTTGTGCCAAGGGCATCAAGATCATTTAATCGTAGTTGCACAAATAAAATGTATACATAATCTAGCCAATCTTGCCCATGCCAAATAGTATAACCACATCAACCTAAAAATTTGGAGTAATTCCAAGGACATTAAGGGTGATAAGTATTTATTGTAATACTCAAGGGAGTCAACTATTATAGATAGATAAAACCTCAATCGGTGCATCTTGGTAAGGTTAGTGCATAATTGTGTATATCATCTAAATATGGTTATGTGTTTTGATGCATTTTCATAGCACATGCACCTTTAATGTCTCTCAAGCTAAAGTATCTTTCAAAACATAATATCTTATATATAGATTATGTATAATATAGGTCACAAATCTAAAAAACTCTTTCCCAAATTTGTGAAAATCAGTGCCAAATGTATAATATTCCAACCCAAGTATATATATGAATCATATAAATTGTATCAAAATTTTCCAATTCTTCCAATTATATGTATGTGGAATCATGTCTCTATGACATTCCCCCACTAATATGCCCACCATTTTGAGGTGAGGGCGTTATATGATAGTCACCTTATCTTAAAATAATAAGATATCCATGTTATATCTATATCAACCATGTAGTAAATAAACATATAATGTTATCATGTCTAAGTAGATACATCAATTAAGCTCACATTATCTAAACATAAAAATCCCTAAGATACATTATATGGATCATGAAAATGTCTAGAAGGTGCAATCAAAATCTCAAAAAAAAATTCGCAAACATAAGACCACTCAATGTCTTGAAAAAGGGTCTAAGGAGACCATAAACAAGGGGCATGCTCAAATCTCACAGACTCAAAGGAGAGGATATGTTGAAATTTATGCATACAAAAGAAACAAAACTTAGTGGTACTAGTGCCAACAAACAAGGAACATGTTCAAATGTTCCAAAATCCAAACAAGGTAGAAAATAAGTACACTCAAGTAAGCCATGTAAATAGGTGGATAAATGAAGTACAATAAACTAGCATAAGCATATCATACTAATTCCTGCATAAATGTGTTATCAAAATGTCCTATGGAATAAAACATCTATCACACTATGTAAAATGTAAGCATTAGTATATATATGTGTAAGCATTAGTATATAAGCTCAACATGATAATGTAAAATGACCATAAAATAATATAACCTATATCAATCATGAATTAAAATTCCCCCAACATAGTATGTCACATGAGAAGAGGAAAAGTCCAACATTTGCATGCTCATGTATCATGTATCTAGTGTATTCTTGTATCACACTCAATTACCCATGAAACATATTTGTTTATAAAAAGGAAATGATATGTTATTTACTAATGTAAATTAAAAACCATATACGAAAAACCTAGTAAACATGTGAAATGCTAAATATTTTTGTATTTTTATTTATTTATTTGAATGTTTTTGTATTTTCTTAATTTTTTTTTTTGAATTTTAGTATGATTAGCAAAGGTAATATGGAAAATGGAAAAGATATATTATAAATAAAGATGTCATCAAATGGATGTCTCTATGTAGGCCTTGCATCATGTGCATCATAACCCTCAATTATATTACCATAGTCATCCTACATAGTAGTTGTGTCATTCCAACAATCTTTTTCTTAACCATAGTTATCATAGGAAATTAATTTCTCAGGTTGTTCTTAAACTTGTGATACACCATTTTGATCATTTGTGTATGAAAAACCAATTGCAACATAGATTGGAGTTTACTTATTGAAAGTTTGTTTTTATTGAGTATGTTCATTATTTTCAAAAGGTTAGATCTCATCATGGTCTAGAGAAGAGTCATGTATCTTTGCCTGAACACTAGGAAAATATGTAATTTGTGTTTTGAATTCTTGATATTTTTGTAACATGGTTTTCTCTATTTTTTGCATTTACAACTATTTTTATTTTGAATTAACCTTTGGCACCCATACTTGTTCTTTTTATACTTGTGATTTAGGGGATGCACTCATAATGTGAGTGGGTTTCTTGATTTATGTATCAATGATAAGATCACCACTATCAATTATCTATATGAATTCTTTGGTATACATAATAATATATTGATCTTTTAACAAGATGTATAGGAGGTAATTTGATTACTTTATTTCAAAGCATTTCTATTAGAATTTCACTTGAGCTTTTAGTATCCTTTTGATCACTTGTTGAATCACTATTGTAGATATATTTTATTTTGGCTTTCACTCTTGAGATGAATTCATGTTAGGCATAAAATTGTTAGATGAAGATGAAAACACATTATTAACACTATTAAATTTTGGATTCTTTGTAAAAGTGATCTGATTTTACCAAATGTGATGTTTAAAACCAAACACTAATTTTTATTTTGTAAATCTTCTATTGATCTTGTCATAGTAATGATTTTATATTTAAGTAAATCATAAGCACAACACATAGGTAATTTAAATTGAATAGTATGCATTCACCATTTAGAGGAAATGTGTGAGGTGGAAGGGTTTGAGGAATGGTATGTTGGTTACCTTATTTTGGAACTATAGGATAGGCTACCTTACCCCTTGAAGTAGTGACAATGGGGACTTGATAATCCAAGAAAAGACATGGGTGAATAATATGAGTGGGATGGTAGTTATTGTTAGCCAAATTTTGGCTACCATATATTAGGTTCTTAAAAAACTTGACTTGTCATGTCTTAATAACCTTGTTCTTAGTCATTTTAATATTTTATGCCTTGTGAAGTCTTCAAATGGTATTTTTGAGATGTTACCAACAAAAATTAAGGTTGTTTTGAGAAGTTTAAGGTAATATCTTATGTTTTCCTTGTTTTGGTCTATCCATGCCATGGTATGAAGAAAGTTGATATAAAAGGTGTCAAAGGATCATAATTTGTCTCTCAAATTAATCTCATTCTTTTACCACCTTTTATGAATATTTTATACTTATTTGGAGAAGTTAAGGTTATTTTGTATAGTTTAAGGTAAAGTGTCATGCAAGAGAAAAGTGAATATAGTCAAGTCCAATGTATGTTAAATCTAACAAGATGAAATGTACATAAAATAAAACTTTTAAAATCCTATTATGGAGTTATATAACTTTCATACATGTCAAGAATGTCCTATCATTTCAATTTTGCAAGTTCAACATCTAAAGGAGAGAGAATTGCTCTTAAGAAAACAGTTTCAGGTACTTGTATGGACTTGAAGGATACATATTAAAGTAAAAAAATCTTTAGAGTGTATACTAACCTTACTCAAGTAATTTTAATGGATAAAAAATTTACATAAGTCTTAAGAATCTCATACTTGCATAAGAACCTCCATCGACTTCTTGGAAAACTAGTGGTGGTCAACTTTATGTACTTAGGACAGATAAAGGTGAGAGAGTGATGACCTAAGATTTGGGTAGAAGAAGGGGGTATAATGGCCATTATATTTGTGGCATTGGTTTTTATATGTGTGCCCCCTCCTTTATGAATAATCATTAAGATCATCATGTGGTCTTAAACCTTTGCAAAACCCAAAGGCTCTTTTTTACACAAAATTTATGTAATTTTAATATTTTTGGAACAATATGATCATTGTCTAAGGTATATATGGTTTTAATAACCATATCATATCTTTATCCATTAGGTTCACATGTGTGAATAGTCAAATATCAAGAGGAACCTTCATGAGAGACATGTTGAAGGTTTGCATTTAAGGTTTGGAGGTTCTTGCAAGATTTGATGACATCAAATGTGGATATATAAAGTTTATATGGATTGTTTTA
The DNA here is from genome assembly GCA_037957365.1 of Torreya grandis. Taxonomy (NCBI): domain Eukaryota; kingdom Viridiplantae; phylum Streptophyta; class Pinopsida; order Cupressales; family Taxaceae; genus Torreya; species Torreya grandis. Next base: position 487,275 of record JARHVA010002196.1, read on the forward strand.
GATATGTTACTATGTTATCTTTACATCTCAAATATATCACACCTTCTAGCCACTCCAACACTAGCCCCTCCAAGTAGCATTCATTTTCAGTCAAAGGACTATGTATAAGTCTACTTACACAAAGTAAACAAACATTGATAAATACCGATTACTAGTGTAATTTGTGGTTATGAAATAATGATGAATGCTATAGAACATTATGGGAATCTCCTCAGGGTCAAGATGATCAAAATAGGCCTCATGGGAGGCTTAAAGCATGAAAATGCAGACATGTAGGTCTCTTTTCATGTGAAGTGCAATGAACTATGTATTAGGAAATTGAGGCTTGAAGACCTAAATGATGGGGATACAAGAGAGATGAAAATATTGGATTCAAGATATGTGAATGATGATAAGGCCTAGTTTGGTAATGACTCAAAAGTTATCAACCCTTTGATAACCTATAGTCATGTCTTGGACATATTTGAGAGAGAAGATACACACTTGTGAGGATGTAAGGTCTTGAATAATTTTGTAGAGAGTCAAAATAACACCAAAAAACTCTCAAAAATATACCAAATAATATTTAAATGCTTTGATACATATAGATAATCCCTAAACCCCAAAATATAGTCAAGGAAGCCAAAAATGACACTTATAGGCTTATACATGAAGAAGGTTTGTTGGTTGAGGGTAGTGAAAGATCAAAGTTTTTTGATAAGACATAAATATAGGAAAATTATAGGGAAAGTCTCTAAAGTAATTTTACATATCTCCGCTTACTTTCACCATTAGTTGATAGAAGCCTAAAATGACTTACTCCTATGAAGCCTACAGTTAGGCCTGTCACAAGCCTAAGTGAAAATATCACTAGTCGTATGGGTTGGGATGAATGTTACAAAAATTTAAAAGGTTTAATGAATGTGTATAGTAGGTTTATAACCCTAAAATCATTCCAAGAGACCTAATTTTCAAATCTTAACATTCAAGAGACCCAACCCATCATTTGTAGGCCTATTTCTAGGCAGTATGTGTAAAGAAGCATATGGTAAAGCAAAATGAAGATGGAAGTCATGGAGTGAAGCCATGGGAGGTATAAGGAAGATCATAAATCATTTAAAAAACCCTATTATAGTGATAAAATAATCTCACATGATGACTGATGGTAGTATATAGGTCAATAGTTCTAATTAGACCTAATAGGCCTAAAAGGTCATGCAGAGGCATGTGTATGAGAACTAAAGAAAACTTACATGTTTTAGGTGTTTTATCCAATTGAGAAATGAAATTATATGGGTGGTAAGTCTTATAATATTTTCATGAAGTTGGGAATCACTAAGAAATAGGAAAACATAGGACTGAGGGTCAAAAGATACATACAGGCCTAAAACCCCATGATCCCTTAAGAACTTAGATTCTAATTCAATGGTAAATATGGATATTTTAGATATATAAAGGCACTAATAAGGTTCATAGTGGTGAAATATACCTCCCTAATATTTATAGAATCAAAACCAAACTCCAAGATAGCTGTTCAAGCATGAATCTCTCTCTTGACCTCACAATTACAGACCTACTAGTCCATGAGCCTCAAAGAATCACTTGGAATTGTAAAAAAAAGTTTCATGGGAGCCAAATATAATTGGGGATGTTATATAACTTTTTATACTTGTGTTTTATGGCATTATTTAATTTATTAAGGCCCTAAGCTTTATGAATCATCATGAAGATGATAAGCATGTTTCAAGCCACCAACATCCCTCTAATAAGCTGATGAGAGAGTTTTACCTCAAAAGTGACTAAAATTAATTATATGACCTTTTAATTTACCTGAAAAAACTTAATAAATCTCTTGATAACCTTATCAATCAATTGGTTGGCATGTGTGGAAGGTACACTATATGAAAAAGGGCTAAAATGACTGTTTCAAGCTATTTGGAAGCATGGAAAGTTATGTTAGAACTTAGAATTAGACATGGATCATGTTTATGAGGTATTTGAAGTTAATAAATTTTTTATTTTAGGTTTCACATGTGTGGGATATCAATGGAGCTAAATCTTGGTTTTTAGGCCTAGAGACCTAATTGAGGCCTAATAGGAGAGAGAAACAAGCATAATAAGTGTACTTGCATTTATTATCTCATCATGAAATTATGAAAAAATATGAAAAAAAATATTGGTTACTAAAAAATATTATTAATTTTCCAATATCATCTATATTTTATTCCACACAAGGATCTTTGTGTTATTTTGAGGGCTTCAAGGAATTGAGGACAAGTATGGGCTTTAGGTGCAAAATGAAGTGTTTAAGAATGGTTGATGCATCCAATGGAGTTTATTAAAGTTTTTAAGGACATAGAGAGGTCTCTCATGGAGAATAATCACATTAATACTGATATAATAAATATTTGAGGCTTTCAAGTAAGGAGAGGCATAGTGAGACTAATGGCTTTCAAGACACCTAAGGAGGTGTGATCATTATTGCAATGTTAGTGTAAGAAGAATTATAAAACTAATGCAAGGTGTCAATAACAAGGGTATATATTAGTTTAATATGACTTAATTATAATTAAGGGCACTTGTCACTTTCCAAGCCAAGAAGAGGGTAGATTGAAGAAGAAGAAAGAGGTGTCAAGTAAAGGGAGAAAATCCTATGCCATTTCCATGATAAAGCATCATCAAGAAAGTAACACATGTAATTTAAAACATTATGAAACCATTATGAAACCTCCTTATTCATTTTAAATCATGATTCACTCTTGTAATTACTCTCTTATACACCCCTTCTCTCTCTTTTACTCTCATTCTCTATAAATACAACCTTATTTTGGCTTTGTAGGGATCCTGCACCTAGGTATGGTGAAGCCCTACCCATTTGTATGTCTTTTAGCAATGAAATACTATTGGTTTTACCTCCTTATATGAATTTTATTAGTGTGTGTTAATGTATAGTTGATATTTTCAAGTGATTTTCTTAGCTTCCTTGGTATATTGTCCTATTCCAATACCTATATGCAGTTTGAAAGCTTCTTTTGCAGGTCATGTGAAGTGTGTAAGTGTAGTACAAAGGTTGAGTGAGTTTATATATTCATTAGTGTCATCCAATATCTCTTTATTAGTCCTCCTAGACTAAGTATCTATCATGACCTTCACATTAAAATGTTGATGTGAGAGATTCAGATTAGGATAAGTGTATGTTAAGGTTTGTCTCTTGGTTTACAAGTGCACATACAACTCACTAGTAGTGATCAATTTTTTTGGTGTATCACCCCCCTTAGTTATCTTTATTTCATGTTATCCTTCTCCCTTTTCCTTTTCAAGTAAGTAGTGAGCCTAATTGATACATCGAGGGGAGATAACCCTGTAATCTAGAGGTTTGATCCACCTAAAGGTCACCAACAACATAGGAGCAATCCCATTGCATAGCTCAAGTTGAGAGGGATTGAATCACCCTCTCATGGGAGCAAATTTGAGCTATAACATTTATCACCCTCCTTAGGGTTAGGAGGAGGAAGAGGTTTCTTTTTATCCATTTTTAATATTCCAAAGAATAAGATGAGAAAAAGAAAAGAGTGACATATAAATTCTAGGGAACACTCTAACATGATAAGGAAATAATAATTAAATTATTACCATCTAAAACCCTACAAATTTAAAAAGCTTAAGGCAAGAAGGGATGTGTAATAATACTCAGATGTCAGGTTCATCAAATGTTTAACTTTTTTTGGAAATAATGGTAAAGATAATAGCTTAATAAACTAAGGAATATACTATTATAAAAGTAGTCAAAATAAATATTTCAAATTCATAATGTATTCTAATACAATGTTGAGATATGAAAATATGCTAAATATAGAAAGTATAATGCCAAAATAAATTTGACTACTTAAACATGAATAAGGAATAGTATTAATCTTATTGAATGATTCAAAAATAGATTTGGGAAGTGTTGGGGTATAAATAGTCAAGATGATGTGCAACTATGATTACCTAGATTTTAAAAATCAACTCTATGTCAGCCTCGACACTCTATTAAAATAGGGACACTAGCATCAATGCTTTGGTCTAAAAACTAATGCTTATTGTCCTATGTAGAATACATGCTATTTTATAAAAATTACACTTACACCTATTAGGGTTCACTTTCATCTTAAAAATTGTTTATTCAAATCATTCACATAGGTTTTGGATATCAATGTGTAGCTCAAAACCCTAGGTCCTATAATTAAGGCATGCCATCTTGAAAATATGGGTTAGTGGGATCAAGTGAAGTGAAGCTAACCTAAAATAACTCTATATAAATGAGTGTTGCCTACATAGCTAGTAATCCAAAGAGGGTCTCAGACTGATGTAGTTCTCCCCATTATATAGGCTTATATGTGAACAATTATGCAATATGCTATATGCGAGTGCATGTAGTGATCTAGCTTGGAACTTGATAAATATCACTCATGGGTTGTTATTTTAATGATTTAGACATATAATAATAGTACCCCTATGATTAATTTAGAAATAGGGAAGAATAAGGTAGTTTTGCAATCTTGATAGGTGATTTTGCTTGGTATAAGATAAATGTGTGCTTGATTGGTACTTGATCTTGATTGATGATAATGAATGGTATTTTACTTGTATTTATACCAAACCTTTTGAATTTGTCTCATAGGATGGTTAAAATATAACTAAATGTCAACTTTTTTATGTCTAAAGAGTTGAAAATTTAACCATTTTCAAGGTTCAAACACTAGCATTAGACCTAGGACACATGCTAGTGTCCTATTCTGGATAATAGCATCCTAGAAGATAGAGAATTATTGAAGATATATAACTGAGAGTGGAAGAAATATATTTGGTTTTAAACATAATGTGGGCTATATGTGATCTAGGTAGTCTGAATATCAAGGTCAAACTATAGGATAATCATTTAGGCACAGTGAGATGGAGAACATGAACCTTGCAAAAATGGAAAGGTCCTAAACTGAAGGGTTAACATGAGTAATATTTATCAAGTGCATGGGACTAGTTTATCATATAAAATCCATATTTAACATCCATATATTTATGTATTTTTAATAATATTGTAATGCATTTTTTTTTGTCAAAGCATGGTATTACATTAAAATTTTAAGAAAATTGTTCATTTATAAATTTATGTAGAGTCATAAATTGAAAGGTAGATAAATGATCATATTGTAATGAAATTTGTATTTTACAAGTAGAGGTGACCATCAAATTCCAATCATGACTATCACGTTGTAACCATGCTTTTTTCAATTGAAGGATAACCATTTTTTAAAAATTGAAAAGAATGATAAACATTTCAATCAAATGCATGATTTATTTACCTTCTTCAATATTGTGTTAAGATCTTATAGGTATTTATTCCCCAAATGAGTTTGGGAATCAAATCTATCCTTATTTTAGGTATCTTCAAGAATTTTACCTTAGTGGATGGCATAATAAGGAAAAATAAAAAATAAAAACATTGATCTTCTCCCTAAGAAGGAAAAATAAACTTTTTTATTTTTAGTTCTAAGGAAAACCTCTTAAATTAATATGAGGATACAAGTATATTGGTCTATATTTTCACCAAAATCTTAGCTGGGATGCATATAGAATTAAAAGAATAAAAGGTAGATGGAGAGATATTTATGCACATAAAAATAAATGTAAAAATGTAGAGTTATGGAATTGGAATAACACTAGAGTCTTATTTGGGTTACTTGTCACCTATGTGGTGTTTCATGTGTGTGAACTATGGGTTAGTGTTACTTCAAATTTGAAATGGATGCAAAAATAAATGATACATAAGTAGATAATTAAAAAAAAAAAAAAAAAAAAAGAAAAATTTCATTTCTATAAAAAATAATTCTTGTAGAAATAAGAACTTTCCCATTAGAGGGAGCTGATATGACTAGGTTAATATGCTACATGAAAAAACTAGAAAACATGAAGATTGATGGGTGGACTAATCCTATAAGAGAAGAAGAGTTTCACAAGAGGAAAAATACATAGATGAAAAAACACAAAAATGGATGAGTATATGGGATAATATCTTAAAAGAATGCCTAAACCTTAACAAAGAAATAAAAACTATGTGAATGAAAGGCTAATAATAGTCATGAAGAGAGAGTATAGAAAAAAAAATGAAAACACTATATTATAGAATTCAACTCAACTAATGAATATTGTGAAAATTCATACATATGCATTGAAATAAAAATGAGGGAAAATATACTCATGGCTCTAATAAGGACTAGTTTTTGCAGGTTCATATGTGAGATGGGCTAATGAATGACTCTTAAGGAAGAGTGGGAGGAGACGATATGTATTTTATACACCACAAGCTCAGTAGAAACAAAGATACCTTTCATCCTTGAATACAAAAGTTAGAATTAAATTTAAATAAAGTATACAAAAACATTAAGATTTAGCTCATGTTTTATTAAAATTGAGATTAAAAGGTAAATTAACCCTAATTAAGATAAATTGAATGGAATAAAGTAGAATGTTATAAATAAACTTTTGAAAAGCAAAATGAAAATAAAAGACTAAATTAAACAAAGTGAAATCAATTAAAATAAGACTAATTATGAAATTAAATAAAAAACTTAGTTGTTTCTACCCCAGATCTAACTATGTTGATTGAGATACGAATAAAATAGGAAATAAAGAATAGACCCTGCAAGTACCCAAAAGTGGTAACTGAAACTAAAAAAAGACAAAATTAGCCAAATTAAGACATGATCGACTACCATTATTGTTTAAAATTGGGTGATTACATATTTTAATAAAAATAAATAAATTAGGAAATGATCACTTGTGACACCTAGAATTAGGTTTGTATATGAAGATTTGATCTTCAGAAGTGTGTGGAAGACTTGCAAATAACTTATCTAAGGTTGAAACCTTAATAGGGCATGCATTAATTAAAAAAATATAAATAGAAAAGGTTGGAGTGTAATTAGTTTGAGAGAATCCCAATCACCCCAATAATGATTTAATGTTACCTACATATCCAAAACTCTGAGGAGGGAATTCAATCCCACATAGTTCTCCCATTTAGAGTGTTTTTTGTGATTAATATCCTTTTACTATATGAATTCATCTAAACATGGTTTGAATAATTAATCATATTTTTATTTAGACTAGATAAAAATATACTTTTAACTTAGCTAAGGACTTCTTCAAATGATTAGAATTAGAAATGGGAAGAATAGGGAAGCTTTACTCGATGTGCAATAGTGTAAGTATGCTTCTATATTAAAATATCCAAGTTGTAGAATAAGAGAATTAAGTGTGCCTTTATAGAAATCCAAATGGGTAAACATCACATTTCATGCCTAAAAGTATAGACATAACTATAAGAGAGGGGCTAAATTTGAAAAATTGACCATTAAAGAGGTAAAGGACATGATCGACCCATAGGGGGAAATATTACTACCACTATTGTCTCTATTGGTCGATTCTATCATGAAGGGAAACATGTGAGATTCTAGTTCTGGATTGGCTGTATATATGCTTAAGGGTGTTTTAGCAATAAAAACACCTTCTATATGTGCTAGATAAAAATTTATAAAATAAAATATGTACAAATAAGGGCTTAGGATATAGTGAGGTGGAAAATAGGTCTAGATAATGTGAAAAAGTTAATTAAAATGAAAAAATACCATAATTGACATAATAAAGTATTTGTGACCATATTTAGGTGTCTATAGTTTCTCCCCTAGTCTAAAAATGAAATTGCTAGAGTAAAGGAAAAATTTACCTCAATGTGTAAGACACACTTTGTCTTTGAGATAGTACTCCAATTATGCAAGGAAATGTAATTTAACAAACCTTGAAAAACACATGATGTAGTTACTTTGTTCTTTTGAAAACTAAAATTTTGAAAAAACTTGAATTTGAAAATGCTTAATTTGAAAATTGAAAATGTTTGATTTTGAAAATTGCTTGAAGTTGAAATTTGAAAATACTCGAATTTGAGATTTGAAAATGCTTGAACTTGAAATTTAAAATTTTTTAAACTTGAAAAGAGAGTAAGGGAATAATATATCTATATGTGTGAAACCAATGTTTGACTTGTATAAATTTTCTTAGAGATGATGTTTCCTTGAAGCATTAGAGAATTAGTACTTCTCATGAATTACTTAGAGAAGTTGGTTCCTTAGCTGAACCAATGGAGAATTTGAGGGTGATAAAGCCCCAAATTAAACTTATATTTTGTAAGATAAATAACACCCATAAAGGGACACAAAAAACTTGATTTAACTTACCAGGTATTTATAACCCTAGACATTAAATGGGATGAAATCCAAAATGGATTTATAGACATAATGCTAGAGAGCACTGAACCTCAAAGTTATGCATTATGAAATTAATTGAATCCACTACTACAAATGACTTGCAGATTTAATTACAAATTTGTCCCTAATTGTATGATCAAAAGATAATTGAGAACATCCATGTTCTTACCATGGCCACAACTAGCAAATAATATTGTAATATTGAAAAATAAAATAGTATGTATGAACTTGTATCATGCCCCAATTGATAAATGTAGAATTTGTAACTATATGTAGATGCTAATTATAAATTTTATTTAAAACTTGTGCATGAACTTGTATCATGCACTCAAAATTGTGGTAATTTATAGTTTTACCTTGAAATATGAGTGCATATACATGTCATATTACCCATTAATTTGTACCAATGATTGAATTTGAATAGTTTAGTAACCTTTGAAACTATATTCTGCACCAAAAATTATTTTTTAATCTTAAATAAGCTTATCTCATGTATAAAAATCCCACTAAAATATCCCATTTTGAGATGGGTAATTGATCCTAAAAGTCACTCATCTCAAAATAAAATTCAATTAAAATATGTGTAGTATGATGTAATCATTAGATAATGTAGCATATGCAAAAATTATATCAACATAGTAAGATTTGCATTATTTGAATTATGTATGTAACATACAAGGCAAGGCCTATATAAATGTGTCAAATGAAGAACATAGTGATATAATTAGTATTTAATGTGTTAGTAAGTGCATTATATTGATCATGGCACTTATCAAACTTAACAAGCTTAACAATCACACATGCTACAATAGAAATGTCAAATAATAAGGCCTATGGGCACATAGAAGGGACGCGTTCAAATTTAAAAAATTATAAATTTTACATACAAGGTCAAGGGACACATAAAAAATACATGAATAACTATCACAAGAAAGGGAAATGTGCAAATGTCACACACAACATAGGGCCAAGGGAAAAAACAATGGACATTTTCAAACCAAAAATAATGGATATGTTAAAATATCACACATACCAAATAAGATCTCATATAGATGTTCAAGCAAGATACACACAAGGGATAAGAACCACACATAATAGATAAGTAAAATATAATAAATGTTGTACAAGTAATATCATCAATAGACCATAGAACTATAAATGTAGTCTACATCATGTATATATAATGTGAACATATCCTAGAAAATAGCATATCCATGTACACAATTTTAAATATAGATGCTAGAAAGACAAGTGTAAATATTATGAATCTCAAACATATAAGAGTCATATACTGATAACACCAACAAATACTATAATCTATGGATAATATGTCCCCAATTTAGTAAGGCTACTAGGTAGAGGTAAGTCCAACATCTTTGTCCCTGTAAAACTCTATATGTCCTTCATGATACTCATGAATACCAATAAAATGCATGTTTGATATAAAAATAATATGATATATACTAATCAAGAGATAAATAAAATATGACAATGATGTAAACTAGATGTCTAATCATGCTCAAGTCTTGATTTTAAAATTTTAAAATATTTAGAATATTTTTGTATTTTTACAATATTTGAATTGAAACTATAAATAATAGAGATGAGTGATAAAAAGAGTTATAAAATAGAATAAATGTGAAGGATATGAACAATCCACAACATGTGTCAATGTGAAGTATGTAAGAGAAAATGATGAGATGACTATGTATGAGTAAGATGCCCACATTTTAGGTATATTTTCATCTGAAAAACAAGTAGGAAAAAAAATAATATGTAGAGGAAAGATTTTATATCATAATTTAATAAAATGTACACTTGTTGAAGTATGTCACATGTATGAATAATATATAAAATAATTTTTTTTTCATGAATGAATAATGGTTTGCATACTAAAACTAAAAAAAAATATAAAAATTAAAAATATTAAGGCTTTGTGTGCTCATTTTTTAAATTCTCAATGAAAATTTACACATGAAAAGATAGACTAACTAAGGATAGTAATGGAAATTATTTTGTCACTAACTTTATATTTTGTCCTTGATATAAAATGATATTTTATCAGTGTAGATTGTGAAAATAGAGAGATCAATAAAAAAATATGACATAATTGATCATTATTTTGGATTGCTCAAATTTGGAAAGGGAAAAGGAAGATCCAAGAGGATAAAAAGTCAATAAAAATAATGAGTGTTATAATAATTTATCACATTGATTAGATGCATAAGAAAATAGATTAAAATAATGCAATGATCAAGAATCTATGTACAATCAGATTTTTTTATCTTTTGAATTGTTTAGATGTTTTTGAGTTTTCTTAAAAATTTGAAAATGTAAGTAATAAATGATCCCATAAATATGAGAATCACAAAAATCTATGATAATTGGTAAATGGATTAATTTACTTGAATGAGATTTGATAGATGTGTATGTATCATAATAAAAAATGTATCATGTGTGGTAAGAAAGCTACCTAGAACACTACTTGTGTAATCATATGTAGGAGAAGTAGATCTAGAAGATGTAGAATGACGTGAATTAGGAGATAGTACCAAATATTGTGAATTTTTAGGAGCATGATGATCTACATATATTACCAATTTACAAGGTATTTCATGTGATTGTGCCTATGAAGAGTTAGATGCATTTTTTGATAAACTTAATTTTGTAGTGGTTGCTTTTGATACTTTTACATGGTTTTCTAAATTGGTTTATAAATTTTTTAAGTAGGTTAAATAAATAAAAATGTTATTTTTTATTACATAACTGTATCATTGAAATGTATTAGAGGATTGGGTGGAGGAGGTACCATAAATTATAAAAGGTACTCATATTTGATTCCTAAAATTGTAATAACTTAATTGCAATGAATGTATTTTTATTTTAGGCATCTATATACTATATAAGGTACAACATGAATCTTTTAAAAAAGGTATGGCATCCAAATATCATATCAAATACCCCATTTGTGTTATAACTATAAAATGAGTAGATAGTATAGCTGGACCCACTTGAAGAGAAAATATAATATGTCCCAAAGTAGTTTGTTGTTTCCCATTAAATGTCTTGACACTTTTAGATGTTTTTTATATATCATGCTATGTGCAACCGAAGTAATGAATTAATATCATTGTCCATGTATTCTAACTTAACCCATTATCAAATAACATAATAAGAATGGGTTGTTGATCAATATAAGCTTTTATACATAAAGCATGAAAATTAGAATCATCATCCATTATCATTAAACATAATCATAGGATGTGATTGTGTAGTTTGAATAATTATACCAATAATTCCACCCAATGAATGATCATATGAATTAATATGTGGATAAACATTGTAGGTATGATAGATTTATAAATTATTCAAATTGGTATCATGATTAGGAAAAGGTTCATTGAAAATATTCAATTAATCATTTTCATTCTATTAAGGTTTAATTTATTCGATAAGAGTTCCTAGTTCAATAAAATCATTATCAATAAGATTCTAAATAAGGTGCTTGATCTTGAAATATATATTAGTATAATGACCATTACATCTATGGTTATCATAATATGCATTGTTATTCCAATATTTTCCTTAAGGTTTACTCATGTCAATTTCAAATGGTAGTGGTAGAGTAATGAAATTGCATTAAAGTAATTTTCATAAAAATCTATGAGGTATTTATGGTAATATAGAGAATTGTATTAATGGTTGATAAGATAAAACATTCTTACTTTAAGGTTTTGAAATAACATTAATTGTGATCATTGCATCAATTTTAGTATATGTTGGTTTAGCTTTGTAAGATGGTTTGATTTGAAATTTTGTTGTAGAAGTTGAAGTAGATGTAGGTGCATACTTGAGCTTATTCAAAGAAATAATATTAAATTGTCTCTCTCTTATTGTATGAAAAATATATTAAAATGATCTAAATTTATTGACTCACACAAGGGTGAAAGCAAAATTTGTTTGAAAATATCTTATAATTCAATATTTGCCAAGGTGTTAGTCATTTTAGCAAACACGGGATTGTAAAAAAGTACATAATCATTGATAGACTCATTAGTTTCTTAAGATTGAAAATTTATGCATAAAAAATCTTTTCATCTAAGTTAATAATAAAGTTTTTAAGAAATTTATTTGTTAATGCATATAATGCTTTGACTGATTGAACAGGTAGATCATAAAATCAATGCAAGGTGTAATATTTTAATCTTCTTAGAAATATCTTGGTTGGTAATTTTTCATTAATCATAATCCAAATATGCCACATGGAAAGATATGATATGTTTTTATGTATCTCCTTTACCCTTGTATAGTGGAATTTTAGGAGCTACAAATACTATATGTAAATGATATGATATAATATCAGGTTATAACAAATTATGAAATAAAATTTGGGAATATGATGATTGACTAGATTTTTCTATACATTGCTCTAGATGTAACACCTTATCATGAAAAAATGAAATAGTTTGATCAATGTATTTTGAAACAAACAAGGCAGGTGGTGTAGGATGCATAGCTATCAAAGGTCATGTATGAGTCACTTGATTAGGCATATGCATATATATCTATTGTAAAGCATGCACTCCCCCAAGCCTAAAGGTGTAGATATAGTAATAATATAAACATTCATAGTACTAGCACTTGTGGTAGGGTTAACAATGTGAAAGAGTAGTTCTTTTTATGAATTTAAAGTAAAAATTATTTATTTTTTTGCACTTTTAGAATCTAAAAGGACTTATATTATTTTGGGTATATATTATAGAATTTGACAAAGTCCTTAAAAATTGGATAGACCTTGGACTTGTGCCTGATTTACCCAATTGAATTCATCAAGATGGATCCTATCTAAGCATTCATGGATATATTATGAATCATGGTCATATTGATTAGATTTTTCATTATAATTATCATCTTGACAATATTCATGAGTAATTTGTTCATCAAAACAAGATGAACCAAAGTTTGCATTAGTAGAATCCATTTTAATGATGGTCAACAAATTTAAATCTTAGTAACCTAACACTTCACCTTAAATTAATATGATAATTTTTTTTTGAGGTGGCATATAAAGATAACATGGAAAAAAAATGTTGAAAATAATGACAAGGAATGAAATGTTAGAAACAAAAGGGAAATTTTCTATATAGAGATTAGTAACTTCTTATGAAATCCAAGGTCAAAATAAGATACGTTTATTGTTAGATATCAGATCCAAGGTCAGAATAAAATGTTTTTAGTGTCAAAAATTATATTCTAGGTCAAAATCAAGTTATTTTAGTGTTAGATTTGGATCCAAATTCAAAATAAAATTCTTTTAGTGTTAAATGTTTAAGAATTTATTTAAACCCCATGATATTTTTTTTTGAGGCAATGTTTGAATGAAAAATAGGTTCACCAATATGATTTTATCAAAATTTGGATTAAAAATCAAATTAACCCAAATTAATAAAAATTAAATGGAATAAATCATAAATTTTTAAATGAAATTTAAATAAGTAGAATAAAATTAAAATATTTAATTTGATGAAGTGAAATAAATTGAAAGAAGGCTAACTATGATCTACCCCAGATCTAACTATTTATACCCTAGATCTAATTAAGTTGACTGACATGTGGTTAAAATACGAAATTAGGAACAAAATCTACAAGTTCCTAGAAGTAGGAAATGAAACTAAAGAAGGAAAAAAGTGGCCAACTCAAGACATGATCAACTACCACTGTTGTCCCTAATTGGGTGATCTTGTATTTTACTAAAAGTCAAGAACTTAGGTAATGATCACTTAGAACACCTGGAATTAGGTTTGCATGCAAACATTTAACCTTGGAGGAGTGAAAAAGACCTAAAAATAGATTCTCCAATGGAAAAACCATAATAAAACATGTAATAATTGAAAACCTTTAAAAGGAAAAGGGTGGACTATAATTTGGATGAGTTGAACCCAATCACCCCAATGATGATTGAACATTTCTTATGTATCCAATACTATGAAGAGAGAATTAAAGCCCACATAGTTCTCCCACTTAGAGTTATTTGTGTGATTTTTATCCTTTGACTATATTAATGCATCTAGATATGGTTTGAATAATTGATAATATTTTGCATTGGGCTAGATAAAATAGGGTTTTGACTTTACTAAAGACTACTTTAAATGATTAAAATTAACATTGGGAAGAATAGGGAAGCTTTTATCAATGTGTAATAGTGTAAGTATACCTATGTATTAAAATTTCCAAGTTGTAGAATAAGTGACTTGAGTGTTATTTTATAGCAATACAAAAGGGGAAAACCTCATGTTTCACACCCTAAAAGTAAAAACCTAACTATAACAGAAGGGATAAATTTGCAAAAATAGCTGTTAGAGAGGAAAATGACACGATTGAATCATAGGGACAAATCATACTACCACTATTATCCCTATTAGTTTATTTTATCTTGAAGGGAAACATGTGAAATATGGGTCCTAGATTGGTTATATAGATGCTTAAGGGTGTTTTTAACAATCAAAACTTTTTTAGGTAATAGATAATAATTTAGAAAAGTGAATAGGTTTAAATAAGGGCTTAGGATAGAGTGAGGTGGAAAAATAGGTCTAAATTAAGTACACAACTTAATTAAAGTGTAAAAGAGAAAAAAATGACATAATCAAGTATTTATGATTAGATTTAAGTGTTTGCAACTCCATAATAGAGTTATTAAGGAGACTAGGATAAAAGGATTATGGCAGTTGATAACCCAAACTAGTAAGATCAAGTAAAACCTTCTTAAAGAAATAAATTGACTCACAATATCATATTTGGGTGGTTGGGGAAGTTATAAGAATGTGTAGTCCCATAGATCATCAAGTTTCATGGTGTAGTCATATAAAATGTCATTTCAATGTAATGAGTGTCACTTGAGACCATCTTATCCTGGCTTAGTCCTAAAGCTATATTAGGGCCTCTTTTGATCCTTTTATGGCTTTCATGTGGGTCCAACCCATTCCTAGGCATATCAAAAGTAACACTAAACCACCCCATAGGCACCTACATCCTTTATTGACTAGCTCCAACCACCTAGTCATTGCCACAACCCTTTGAAAACTAGTGCACTATGCTATTGACCTAGGGACTACATTACTATCCCTTAGATATTTACCCCAATAATGAATATATTTTTATTCCTCAAAGTATTCCTAGGGTCAGCCTAAAGTTATTTCATATCTTGACAAGAAATAAAATGCTATATATAGACCACTTTCATTCACTTATCCATCAGATGTAAATCAGATGTAAATACTCACAAACAAACTTATAAATTATTGTGAAAATCAAGGTTATTGATCCTTATTCTACCATAATTTTGCATACACCCATCTACTATAGCTAAAAGCTTAGATTACTCTATTTATAGTCTCAATTCACACTCAAATCACTCAAACTAACACTCATACTAACATTCACTTGTACTTACACCAACACTTAAATAAAGAGAACTAAATTAGGCTTAATCCCCTTTAGAGGTATTGGTATGTAGGCAATGTTCATAACATAGGGTGTTGAGGTCACATCAAGCCTACCCTACTAATTCCACTTATTTTCTACTTGTGCTCCTCAAATAACTTAAAAAAGATGGAGGCTTAGGGTTTGACATTAAAATCAATCAAAATAGGGAACATATAGTAAACCAGAATCTATGCACATAGGAATATAATCCCCAAAATTAGGTGAAGGTACACCTAGAATCTCATTATCTCTACTTATGAAAGGACACTACCATAATATAGAGGACACTGGTATGGTGCACTAATATCAAAAGGACCATGATATTGTCTAGGAGGGTTTATAACTCTTGGTTTATGTCCATGACATATTGCATAGTATATGTATCATTTTTTTATCCTATCATTCATCTATCTCAGTAAATTTCCATCTCTTGTAGTTCATTTTCTATTTAAAGGATTATTAGTTAAATCAATTATTGTAAAAATTAGTGGCTATTGATATTGCTATATTTATTCCCTAATTTATTATTCTATAACTTTAACAATATAAGGTTTTACACTCCATAAATCCCCTTAAAAGTTAAATAATTTGGAGAACTTGACTTACTTTGAGTAGTGAAAAAACCCTAGCCAAAGTGCTTCTGGTGTTTGTATCCTTATTTTATCTATTTCCATTTGATGTGTTAGGATTTTTAGATTTCATATATTCTATTATAACAATCCTCTCTCATTTTTTTAAATATATGTCATCTAAAAAAGTTATATCTCTTCCTTTAACAAGAAGTACTAGGCTTAGTGGTAACCCTCTTAAGCATACCCATATTCCTTCCATTTGAGCCTATACCATAGATAAAAGAATAGTGACAACCCCCCTTATTTATCCTTCACATATTGAATATGTGGAATTCAATGATAATACATTAGAACATGATCAATACAATCAATATATTGATGATACACAAGATAAGACTTAGGATAAACTCCCCCCTTGATGATGACAATATAATAATTAATAAATATGAGGTCTTAAAATTTTTTAGAGATATAATTTAGGAATAACCCATTGATCATATACATATTTTCAAGCTATATTGGAAATCAAGAACACATCACTTAGGCAATCCTCCAACCCCATAGATAAATAATATTGTTACACCTACTACAGGGGTAACTCAAATTTTGAAACAACATACTACAATTAGCCAACCCTCACTAGTGGCACCACCTCTTATGGCTAGTACACATACCTCCCTTCAAATGTATAATTATTTTAGTAGGAGATCAATACTCTATAGTCTAAGGTGTTACATATTTATCAAGGTGATACTAGACCATATTATGCCTTAGATTCTCATATGTTCTTACATACAACTTTCACATAGCATATAGCAGTAACTCCTTTACCATCCAAATTTGTGGCACCCAAGATTAATATATGTGATGGTAAGGGTGACCCAAAGCATCATGTATGAATTTTTCATGAAACATGTTTACACTACATGTCCAATGATTGGCTCCTCACTAATTTGTTCCCTCATACTTTAAAGGACTATGCATTATAATGGCTCTATGATCTTCATAATCAGTCCATCACAATATTTAATCCACTGGAATATATGTTTTTGGCACACTTCTTTATCAATATTATTGACAAAGTTTAATATGCTCAATTTGCATAACTCAAGGAAAAATCTAATGAGCCAATAGCTAAATATCTCTTGTGATATAACACTATATTAGAAAAGATGACTAGCCCCATAAAAGATAGAGAGATCCAATACATATTCAAGTAGAGTTTATTACCAACATTACATGAAGATATACTATTTTAAAAGTTTCCATCATTCACAGATCTTTGCCATAAAATGAAAGAATGAGAACTCAAGCTTTTCTCTATGGGAAAATTAAAGTACACAACTAGATCAAATTCAACTAATAAGATTTATAATAAGCCCATATATAAGGTGTTGCCTAATTAAAATAAGAATGATCAAAAGACAATGGTTAACTCAATCTCAAATCCAACTGCTCATATGGTTTTATCAACTCTTCCAAGGAGACCTTTCATAAATCTTCCTAAATTGCCAACCCATGTTCTTCAACAACTCTTGGAATGAAACATCATATCTCTCCCTCTTATCAAAGAGGTTGATACAACTATGACTCTTTCAAAGAGCTATGATGCCAATGTATTCTATTATTATCACAGGGCACCAAGCCATACTATAGATGAATGAATCATCTTGTGACATAAGATACAAGACTTGATAGATGCTAATGTCATTAAAGTTGGCACTCCTAAAGAGGCACCTAGAACACAACTAATTAAAGAAAAAATTTGAAAATATTTTTAGATATATTTCCAAAGCATATGACTAATGAGACATTAGGAACTTCAGGTGTTCATTACACTTATCAGGCACATCCACCACCAATATTCTATCATACTCGTATGATAGACACACACCCTCTAAATAATATCATTTTTCTATATCATACTATAGTTCCATCTAGACCTCTCATCACTTTCTTAGAGTAGTAGATCATTGATTTTGACTCAAATTTATATGCATTCTTTGTATGAGCTTACATTGATCATCATCCTATTCAGAGTGTCATGGTTGATAATGGGTCAAACATTAATATGTGTATTATTACACTTTAACAACACTTGGGTTATTTAGAGTAGGATATTTCTTAGAAAAATAAAATTATTCATGTATTTAGTGGTCATTTTTAGAGTTCCATCAGGGAGATAATACTTCCATTATAGGTTGGCCGTGTACACATGGCCACTAGATTCTTAGTGGTACCTAGTGTCAACACATTTTAAATGCTATTGGGTAGGCCTTGGATACAATATATTTTAGAGAAATTTTGGCTACCATAGGATAGGGTCATAAAATTATTCCTTTTGTAATACATATTAGCATAGTTTAACGTAAATTTGACAAATTTAAGTTAATGGCCTATTCTAGTCTTGTGCTTGTCTAGTCACTTCATGTCATATTTAAAGATGGTTCAAGTGATGCTAAGGGTTTAGGGTGTCTTGTTAAGTCATATGTTATGTTTTAAAGTCATGTCATAGTCCCTCTAGTCTGTATAAGTGTCCAAATAGGTTTCATGTTATATTCAAGGTCAATAAGTCATTCTTCAAACTCTTCTATATCTCATTAGCATGTGTAAAACTATTAAGATCACTTTAAGAACCCAAAAGGGTGAAAAAAGCATAGATATATATTTTAAAATGACTTATGAAGAATTTTATAACTTGAGGTTGGTAGAAATTTCATGATAATTTAGTTTTAAATGATGAAAAACTGTTACAAGTGATTTTCAACACTTAGAAGAGGCTTACCATCCACTTGTACAGATCAAGAAGGATGATTTATAGGTTTAAATGTGTGGAAATATTCACCTTATTTAGATAATTTCCATGAATAAAAATCTTTCACAGGTCCTAATAATCTAAAATTTGTATCAATGTCTCTATTATCTCCTTGGCAAGTTTATGAAGGCCACATTTACATGGTTGGTCTGTACAACACATAGAGAGTTGGGAATTGAAAATTTTAAAAAAGGAGGGGGTAAAAATTTCCTTAAAATAAATGGACATAGTTGTCAAATTTGTGTCCCCTCCTTTATGAAAAATCATTAAGAAGACAGGGTGGTCTAAAACCCTACATAAACCCCATATGCTTAATTTTTCTCCTTAAGATGATAGTTTGAGGCTAGTTTGAAGAATGAATGAAGTTGTATAAGATATATATGGGTTATAAATACATTTAAAATAATTATATAGGTATCACTTGGCACGTGTGAGGTCAAGTTGATAAGAAAACTCTACTTTTACATAGTTTACAAGTTAAATATCATGGTATCTTGATGCTCTAGGGTTTTTAATAGTTGAAATAATGTGGATGAAGGTTTTAAATGATATATTAAATATAGATACATGTCAATTAATGGTTTTCCATGCCCAATCCACACCCACAAGCTTCTCAACATGATATCAAGATGTAGATTCCCATTAGTACCCATTAGCTATGAATGTGTAAACAAAGCCTTGATATTTTTAGGGTCATGTGTTGTATTATATAAATGATATATGTATATTTTAGTATTTTGAGTGATTATAATCTCTTTGAATATCTTCAAAGCATTACCATAAAGTAAAAAGGCAAAAAGAGGCTGTGTTCTCATGATTCACCAAAAGATGGTGTAACTTGCAAGTGGGAGATCAACAAGGTCTTAGTTATGAACCTCAAGAAACCAGTAAGGTGAAGTGGTTTCATGTGAAATATAATACCTATATATTTAATCTATCAAGTTTTACCCTCTCATCACCAACTCATCAAGACAAGTCTACTATCATAAAGTGTTTGAGATTGCATATAAGCCTACCTACATAGAGGTGAATTAAAAAGGTCTAAATGTGCATCACTAGAGATGTATGAGGGTCATAAAATAATTAAATTATTGTGAGATATTGGAATATTCTTGATAGGATTAGGGTTATCAAAATATATATCATAAAAGGCTTCATGTAATGAAAAAGTAGACCTACAGGTCTGTAGACATGTAGGTCTCTTTTTCACATGAAATGGAATGGATATTGATTAGAATTTAAAGTTCAAGGGATAAATGAAAGGTGGAAATAATGATAAAACATTATGGATATGTGTACATGCATATATAGGAAAAATATGTCATGGAATACCTATTTTGAGCTCTAATAGTCAACATGCCCAAGAAGACCTAAAATAAATACATACAGGCCTGTGCGAGAGCATTAAGAGAGAAAGATGTAATGTGTGCATTAAAGTTATGATTTGAGGAATAATAAAGGTTTTTAGAGTCACTAGAGATAAAATAGGACCTAAAATGAGATCATATAGAGTGATGTAAATAAAATCCATCTTAAAGTTTGTAGTCATGCAGTCCTCATGCACCTATAGGCCTAGTGGGAAATTTTTAGGTTTGTACTCAAATGTGAATTCTATAGGTAAAATTACGTTTAAATTGGAGTTAAGAGGTTGGGAAATAAGTGAGGGATATTGGTGAAGGTTAGTAAAGTGATAATACCTATACTAGAGTCAAATTACTCAAACATGCTTGTAGGGTCAAACTAGTTAATTGGCTTACAAACCCTCAATACATGGAGTAGTAGGTTGCAGAGCTTATGAAAAGGGGATACCCATTAGAGGTCATTGAAAAAAATCAAATATATTTTCTTAGACCTAAAATAGGTATTTAAAATAAAACATATTATGCCCTATTCTACTAAATTGACCTCTCCTAAGTTCATTGATAGACCTGTATTATCCAAGAAGGCTCTCTTCTCCACGTGTGAACTCTCTTGATCAAGTGCATGGGACCAATTGGTATTTGGATATGTTTGGGAGGTCTTCCTACTATCTTCATCTGATATTAGTTATTGAATTTAAGACCTATAAGATATGAACCAATGTTAAGAGTATAAGGTACTCATAAACTACCTAAGTAAGCCTAAGAGGCTCCCAAACATTCCTAAGATCTCCCTTAAAAAATTTCCTGGTGCCAAAAGCTCCCAGGGCTAGTTCTCAAGCCTTATGCCCTCAAAGTTTTAGGCATTGGTTCTTAGGTCAATGGCCTCATATTTATGAATCATTACTAAGATTAAAAAGTGCTCACAATTTGCCTAAACCCTTCTTAGAGATCAACAAGAGAGATAATGCATTCAGTCACTCCCTTGAGCACTCTCTCAAACCATTGGTTGGCATATTTGAAAAGTATAGTGTATGAAATTGGCCTAGAAGCATGGTTATAGGCATATTTATGAGTATGTAGGGTAAATAATGGTCTTAAAATTAGGTGTAAAATATTTGTAAGCCTAGGCAAAGGTTCTATAGTCATCTATACACCTTTATAGGTCTTTTAAGGTTATATATGATCCAATCAAGTTAGCAATCTGGGCCAAAAGGAAGAAATGAACTTCTTTTTAATCTAAGAAGCCTATATGCATAACTATAGAGTACTTCAAGAGAACTTATATTTAGTGTAATGTGTTGTCTTATAATAGTACAAACCTAAATAGACCATAATCAAGAATTGGAGCCTAAAACCTTCTTGAGAAACCACTCTAATTACCTCTCAAGCCTGAACAAGCACGTACATTAGGGCTTTGGCCATTCCTTAGTTCACCCATTCATATAAGGTTATATAACCCCAAATTTGGCATGGAGAATTGTTAGGAGGTCCATAAATTTAATCAAATGTTTACTTGGATTTTCACTTGTGTGGGCATTTATTAGAGCCAAATCTTAGTTTATAGGCATAAAGGCCTAATTGATGGCTAATTTAAGAGAGAAAAAGTGGTGTAAATGTACTTGCACTTAATTCCTAGTCATAATTTTTTTTATAGAGCTGTAAAAGCATACTAGGTACTCAAAACTATGGCAATTTTCTGGGAGCATCTATAGATTTTTCTACACAAGGAACTTTGTGTATTTTGAGGGTTACAAGAAATTGAGGACAAATATGGGATTTAGGAGTGAAATGTAGTCTTTGAGAGAGTTTTATGTATAAAAATGGGTTGATATAAGTTGTTAAGACTAAGAGAAGACTTTCATGGAGAAAGTTTGCATTCATGAAGACAAAATCAAGATTTGAGACATTTAAGTAAGAAAGGTGTAGCAAGACTAATGGGTTTCAAGACCCTTGAGGAGGTATGATCATCATTGCAATGTTAGTGTAAGAAGAATACTAAACAAATGTAAAGTTTTAAATAGTAGAGAAAAGGGTAGTTCAAGGTAAATTGATGAATAAGGAGTGTCATTTGTCACTTTTAAGCAAGAAAAAAGTTTTTAAGAAGGTGTTGAGTCATTTAATGAGCTAAATAATCTTTCCTATGCCAACTCTCTAGAAGATCATGATCACACAAATTAACACATGTTAAATGCATTTATAGGATTGATATCTAATAATTTCTTGATTGTAACTTATTTTCTAATGCTTGACACTTATCAGTGACTCTCTACTAAGCCATTATCTCTCTCCTCTCATTCTCTATATATGCAGCCTTGTTTGGCTTTGTAAGGATCCTCCACCTGAGTATGGTGAAACCCTACTCATTTATATGACTTTGATCAATGAAATACTATGATTTTTACCTCCTATGACTATACTTAGTGTGTGTATATGGATGGTTAATCTTTTCAAGTGATTTTCCTACTCTTTCTTGGAATGTTATCTTATTCTAACACCTATATGCAATTTAAAATCTTCTTTTCTAAGTTATGTGAAGTGTGTAAGTGTAGTGAAAATGTTGAGTGAGTTTTTATATTCATTAGTTTCATCTAATACCTCTTAATTAGTCCTCCTAACATAAGCATCTATCACAACCTTCATATTGAAATACTAATGTGAGAGATTATGATTATGAGTAGTGTATGTTAAGGTTAGTCTCATGATCTACATGTGCACATGTATCTATTTGGTAGTGATCAATTGATTTGGTGTATCACCCTAATTAATTATTTTGCTTTCATGTTATTTCTTCCCCTTTTCATTTCCAAGTTTATAGTAGAGTCTAATTGATAAATCAAGGGGAACTAGCCCTATAATCTAGAGGTTTGGTCTACCTAAAGGTCACCTAATACCTAGGATAAATCCCATCACATAGCTCAAGTTGAGAGGGCTTGAAACGTCTTCATAAAGGTGAAAATTTGAGCTATAATAGTAGATTCAAGTAATTTCATCCACCATACATAGATTTCTTAAATATATACATGATAATCAAGTGGTTACAATAAAGGGCCTTCCATATGAGTATCCTTTACCTATTCCATATCTAATTACACAATAGTCAATAGTAATAGCTCCACACATATCTTCCATTAGTGCACCTCCAATATCAGGTGAGCCACTAGTGTAGGTGAGGTCTACTCCTATAGCATTACCACATACACATAATCTCCCACAAAGACCTAAATTATAGAGACCCATGTATTAGAGACATGTTATAGATTATAGAGAGTCTCTCTCTACCCAATTATCATTTAGATTAGTGTTATAATACATAGAACCCATTATAATTATAACTTCTTCTACCATATGGGTTCCCAAGAACCCCATAGTTCATAGTCCTATTCAGTCAACTCCATATATTCATAACCCCAATCCATAGGTAGTTTCAAATATAGATTAATCAATACATATAACTCATAGATCTCATATATCTCCTCACACAACATCGGCAGTCACTCTTCCCTTATTTGAATCAAGACACCTTGATAGTGAGTCTCTTGAAAGACTCATCAATTAGTATGTTCCTCTCTACTTATACATAGTTTTTCTTACCTTGCACCTTGTATATAATTTTATTTACATGTTTATTTTAACTATATTATACTTATAAAACACATAAACTATATAACATACTCAAAAAATACAAAAAAATTAAAATGTTAGCTCAAAAAATATAAATTTTAGATTATATGGATTTCCATGTTTGCATTCCTATTTTCTAGGTACTACATATGCTATCTATGTTAGTATTGTAAGTTTTATCATACATACATACTTCACATCTTATTTTTTAGTGTTCAAAGATAATTATATGACTCAGTTCCTCTACATATATATCTAACTTTGCTACTATTTATCCATTGGGGGCACATACACATATACACATATTCAACATTGCTATATTAGCCCATTGAGGGCATTAAACTACATAGTTTCTATTTTTTCATGTTATAGCTTTCTATAATCCATATCACATATTTATAATTGATTATATCTTGATATTTATCATCCTATACTACATAATTCTTTTTCTGACTACCAATACTATAAACTTAGCTTATGTATATCTTTGCTCTTATATAGATTTGTAACACATGTTCATGCATAATTTCATTATAGCTTTAATAATTTATATTTAATTATATATCTTTACTTATACTTATATTTGAGAGAATTTGAATATGCCATTATTCTATGGATTAATCCAATTCCTTTCATTTTGTGTATGCTTTGGACATGTGACCATGTCCTTGTGTGTCCCTTATTGATTTTGTATACATACATTTGAACATTTCCTTACATGTGGCTCTAAGACAACATTACTTATTATATGCATATGTGTAAATTTGAACATGTCCTTGTATGTTTTCTCTTTCTCAAACCTAGTGACATGTGTCCATGTCCCTTGAATTATGTCCCCTTGGCCTTCTTTGTGTGCTTCATGTTGTTTTATATATGCTTTCATGTATACATCATTGCCATGACACTTGTCGCTTGATTTTTACATGTACATCCAATTTGTGATGCCATGAGGGACCTAATGAATATCCCATTTCTCCTTGTTGTAATGAGAAATATTGAGGGGGGGTTGAATTAGTTTCCTTAAAATAAGCCTTCAATTTCACTTAACATTCATGAAGCATTTATATACATACATTAACTAATACATACACAACCATCTATGAGAGCAAAGAACATAAGAATATAGGATATATGTGGGAAAACCTCTTTGGGGATAAATACCTCTAAATCACCAATTGGACTATAGTCCTATAAGCAATGGATCAAAACATTTAGTGAGGCACCAACCCCACAAGGAGTACCAACCCCTCACTAGTCAAACACCAACTCAGCTAGTTATTTAATAAGTACCAACTTGCAAAGAGGTACCAACCCCTTAGGTAACTTAATAACAACTCATATAACTTGATTTTATGATAAAAATTGGGCACTTATTTCTCACTCAACTAACTATGACTTCCTTATTTTGCTCTTCTCACTCTTCTATCTCACTGAAACAACCCTTTAGGCCTTCTCGCTCAACTAACCTTTTTTGTGGTAGAATTAGATCATATGACCTTGCTCATCACCTATAGAAAAATAGTTATATATTCATGAAATATTAAAAACCTATTTTATGGTATTCAATCCCTTTACCCGTTTTCTAAAACTCTATGTCATTTGCTCATATCCTCAATATTCTAACTAGTCAAATTAGGCCTATTAGACCTTCTCTTTATACTTGACTCTTGCTCTCACCCATATTGGTCAGAAAATAACCTCTCCATACTTGGATCACCATTGAAATAGATAAAAAAAAAATTTCAAAAGTGAAAAACCCACTACATAGGTCGCTCATTACCCTTAAGGGCCAAAACCATCGTTAGGCCTAATAGATACCTAATGCAATTATGCCTTCACAAAGCACATGTTTCACTTAGGCCTCATTAGAACACGTTGAACCTAAAAAAAAAGATTAAAAACTTAAAAAATTATTAAATTATACCCTTTATAATATCAAATTAGGTATCCAACATCATTTATCTTATTTCACTCCTTGAACCACTCAATTAGGTCTATTCGCAATTAGGCCTTCTCACTGCTAGAAAGTCTATCTTGCAAGTCTGAAGTATAAAATAAACTTTGACACATAAAAAATTATAAAATAACATGGATATAATATAAATTACCTTAGTTTTAAAATAATTTTCATTATAATTCATAAAACATGGCAAAAGACCTCAAATTGATCAACTTCATATGCTCACTCAGAACTGCACACATGCCTTACGAATCTGGTCAACAACTTTTGAATTTTCACACCTTAATAAGAGTTGATAATGAATAAAAATATTTTTAAATAAACCTATGATACATATATAAAAACTTTATGTGCATTTTTTTTAAAAAATCTATGTGAAAGGACTTAGGAACAACATTTTCACTCATATACAAAAATTGCCTGTAGCTTAAAAAACACAATCATGAAAACCAAGTCTTAGAACACCTATGTGAATAATTTTATGAAATTAAAATTGTTTTTAATGATAATTAATAATAATTATAACATTTTTTAATATAAATATTACAATATTAACTATCAATATTGGTCTTATAGACCAATCTCATCTCTTCATCCTACATAGACCTCACTATGTTAGACAGGTCACTTTGAGAACAACTTTTTGATTATTTGTGTGCATAATAAAAAATTATATTCAAGGGTGAAATAATATATATTTATTTTAAAATTACCCCATTAATTTTTATCCATACATAATCCTCTATAACCAATCCCTAATCTCATTCTCACTTCTGCCTAGTTATGTCACTGTCTTCACTATTAGCCTAGTTTTGCAATAAGTCAACTTGTGTGACCAGAATAGTTAAAATAAAAGATAAAATTTTTAAAAATAAAACCATGGAAAAAAAAATAGGTATAAAATTTCAAACTTCATCCATTTTCATCCATTTGCATGCTTTGACTTAGTCAACCTTGCTTGTTATATCAAAATTTTGAGAAATAAGGGGTTTCTTGTAGCTTTCAATCACTATTATGATAGAAAAATTACACCTAAAGAAACATAAAAGAGTCCTATCATGTTAATAAAATAAAACTAGGTCAACTAAACCATTCCAATCCATTTCCAATAAGATCTTTCCTATCGGATCGTAATGAGGGTTTTAGGAGGGTTTTGACTATCTTTAATTCTTAGGAGTCATTCATAAAGAATTTACCCTCAAATAAAAAACTAATGCTAGGATATTAAATAAATGAACATTACCCAAATTAAATTGACTAATTATGATCTCATTCAAATGTTGTACATGCCAATGAGTATAATAAAAACCTTTTCGGGTCTGCAACAACCCCATTCTATACACATAAAGGACTTGAACACCAACTTTAATGTTTTATCCTTCAGGATATGACCTAAAACTTGGTAAAAAAATGAAAACAAACTATCACACCTCTATCAATTCTATTAATGTATATTTCACCTTGGGAAATTTTCTTGACCCCTCATTAGGTTACACTAGTTCTATTTACACACTAGGTTTTGAACTACCAGTCATACTTAGACCTTGAACACACTTTTAAAACACTTGTAATGATCTAAAAACCTCATAATAATTTCATAAAACCACATACCATGTTAACACACTACCAAACATATTTACACAAGTCTCATATTGCTCATCTCATCATGTTACCAGGCCTATGCCTTCTCACTAGGTCTTTCAATGCAAACATTAAGCATCAAAACTAACCTTGGAATTATTATGAAGGATTATTTGAATCTTTAATATATTTATAGAAATTTATACACTCTATCATGCCTATAATAATACAATTTACCGAGATTCACTATGCTCTGTGCATATACCTTCTCGCATGACTAGACTAGGCTTCTTAAGAAACTTAGTACTAAAAAGTAGCTTTACCTTGCATCATGATCTTGAATTTGAAATGCCATCAAACTTATAAGAATTTATAGGTTACCTTAAAATTTTATCACAATAGGGAAACACAAGTTTGCCTTCAAATTTTCTCTTATCATATCATAAGACTTTTATACCACTCCACCAAGTATGGTCTCAACTATTGACCTTGACACCCATATTTGACTTTGATATCAATGGAAAAATAAATGCCTTTCTACCAAAAATAGAAACATACCTCAAAAACCTCTTTCTTTGTCATTAATGGAAAACATTGGCACAAAGATGATCATTCACAACTCTCCATTTTAGATCTTCTTTAAACTAGCATTTCTACCAAACTGGAACTTTCTTCCCCCTTGAAATTAATGACAAAGGGTCATATTCTTGGAAAATATCTGATCCTTGGACTTGAATTTTTTTTTCCCTTTAAAATCAAGCTTAACATGGATTAGGATTACATACCTACTCTTGAAGCATTATTGGCTTCCCTTACCTCCATGAGATTTTCATACATTATCAAGACTATGACTTGGTTTGATCAAGTCATCATATAAATTTTTTTTATGACCTATCTCTTGTGATTAAACCTATTATATAATCTTGATTAAAACTTAGATATAAATGTCAATAAAGAACAAAAAAACTCCCCCTAAAAATAGGCATCCTTCATGCTTCTTCTCACTAGCTAAGTGCCTCCATGAATCCTAATGGAAGCACCTCTACTCTCTTGAGTAATAAAACAACATAAACTCAGGGTATTCCTAGATCTTAATGTAATTAATAGACTAAAATTCCTTCATGATCCTCTTAGGCTTGAATATCCCTTTTGGCTTGACCTCTTCAATCTCTGTGTTAACAACATTTTGACTTGGTCAATTGTTCTTGACTCTATCGACAATCTAAGCTGATAGAGAGAATTTTTGGCACTCCACATCTAGACTATGCTCCACCATGGTAAATAGTTCTCTTGGATTTTCATACTAGTAATCAATCTTAGTTACATTGGGTTTCCACTCAATGTCTTGTCTTATTTATTGCATTCTAGGAGTCTCAACTTTCTTGTTTTGATTTGAGAATCCATGCTTACATTACTTTGCAATATGACCAACCTTTTTACAATTGAAACATAGTATTCCTCTTGATGGAAAGACACCATGATCCATACATCTTTAATTATGGCTCTCCTCATATTTCCATGCATATTAATTCTTGGAGGGCCTTCTATAATGCCTTGCTCTATAAATAAATTGGTTACATAAATAATAATAACCATTGAAAGGGTTAACATACCTTATAGTATTAGGCTACCTGATAGGATTAGCCTTCATTCTATTATCACCCTCATTCTTTTAATGATCATTGACATTCTTGATTACATTAGTGTTCTTCTTTTTGTCTCTATTGAAAATAAGGCCTATTTTGTCATTATCAGTATTTTGACTACTCAGAATGTTGTATAGATCATTGGTACTCTTTTAAACCTCACAAAGGACTTAACCTTACTTTATGCCTGATTCAATTTATCTCTTAAGGAATCCATTTCAATTACATACCTTACACATTCTTCTTCTTTGGCCTTTAGGCTTGTAATTACAATCTCAAGTTGAGTCTCCACCTGTTTGACTATTTCTTCTTGTTCCTTGGAGTTTTTTCTTAGTCTAGCTTCAAACATGTTGATTTTATCCTCATAGTCTTTGATAAGAGACCTCATCACCATATTATTATTCACCATATTCAGTTCTTCTAGAGTATTAATAAATTCAACCTCAAAGTATACCTCATCTTCTTCTTCATTTGAATCACTAACAACACCTCCAATCCGTATAGACTTTTCTTGATTTGAATAAATTGCTTCCTCATCCATGAAGTGTAATTCATTCATATCAAGACCATCACCTTCATGGTAACTCTCAA
The DNA here is from genome assembly GCA_037957365.1 of Torreya grandis. Classification (NCBI taxonomy): domain Eukaryota; kingdom Viridiplantae; phylum Streptophyta; class Pinopsida; order Cupressales; family Taxaceae; genus Torreya; species Torreya grandis. The sequence goes on from JARHVA010002196.1 coordinate 517,186, forward strand.
AATAAATTCTCTCATTATCATTAGATGAGTTTAAATCTTCTTTAGTGTAAAAGCTTCTTTTGTTCTTCAAAAAATTCTTCTTGTCATCATACCTTTTAAAGCTTTTCTTTATCTTATCAGACTTATAGGAATTTTTATCATCATCATGACCTTCATCATCCTTTTCCTTAAGATTATGAGGGAGCTTATTGGAAAAGTTTCCAATCTCTCCACAATTAAATAATTTAAAGGGTAACTTACCCTTTTATTTACTTGATCCTATCTTCAACTTTATTGCAAACATAGCTATCAACTCATCATCAATATCAGATTCATAATTGTATTTGACTTTATTACCTTATGTCTTATAATATTTTTATTTATTTTTTGCCTTCAATATAACTTATTTATTTTTAGTTTATCCATCACTTTTCCTCATCTCGTAGGATATTAGGGTACCATGAAGTCCATCTATCTCTAGCTTATCTAGATCTTGCATTTCTTCAACAACAAACATTTTAGACTCAAATTTGGGAGTTAGGGATATTAAAACCTTTTGAACAATAATATATTATTTCAATTATTCACCTAGGCCTCTTATGATCTTGACCACTTCATTAACCCTTAATAAGTAGGCTGCAATGGTCTCATCTTCATTCATATTTAGGCTTTCAAACTATCTTGTATGGGTTTACAACTTATCCAACTTGACCTTGGAGTATACCTCATGGATAGTCTTACAATTTTCCCAATTTATTTAACATACATATAGTGTATCACCTTCATAATTTCTACCTTTGATAGGCCACACATAATACCATTCATTGCTTTTGAATTATTATCACTAGCCTTCTTTCTTGATGCATCTATAAGAGGAATGTGGGGTGCAATATATCCATACAAGAATAATTTAAAAAAATAATTACCTTGATACATCAAATATGTCCTCATCCTAACACTCCAAAAATCATAATTGGATCCATTAAACAATAGATCCTTGATTGTAGAAAAACCACCTTGTGCTTGACTATCCATCTTCGCTTGCTTATGATCTCCTTTAGGCTATTATGCCTCTTTCAAAGGACATAATATAATACCAAATTTGATAAGTATAAATATTGGGGGGGTGGGGTGAATTAGTTTCCTTAAAAAAACCCTTCAATTTCACTTAACATCTATGAAACATTCATATACATACATTAATCAATGCATACACAAGCATATATGAAAGTAAATAACATAAAAACACAGGATTTATGTGAGAAAAACTATTGGGGGATAAAAAACACTAATACACAAATTTTAATATAGTCATATAAATAATGGATCAAAATATTTAGTGAGGCACCAACCCTATACGGAGCACCAATCCCTCACTTGTCAAGTACCAACTTAACTAGTTATTTAGAAAGTACCAAATTGCAAAAAGGCACCAACCCCCTTAGGTAACTCAGCACCAAATTAGATACCTTAAATATATTATCACCCTTGGACATTTTTTTCTCACTCAAATTAATATTACCTCCTTATTTTTCTCTTCTCACCCTTCTATCTCACTCAAACAACCCTTTAGGCCTTCTCGCTCAACTAGCCCTTTCTATGGTAGAATTAGGTCATATGACCTTGCTCATAACCTATATAAACATAGTTATATACTCATGAAATATTAAAAAAACCTATATGATTTTATTAAATCCCTTTACATAGTTTTTAAAACTCTATGTCATTCACTCATATCCTCAATATTCTAACTAGTCGAATTAGGCCTATTAGACCTTCTCTTTATACTTGAATCTTGATTTCACCCAGCTTGGTCAGCCAAGAACCTCTCCATACTTGGATAACCATTGGAATATATTAAAAAACATATTTAATGAGTTAAAAACCCACTACATAGGTTTATACTTACCCTTAAGGGCCAAAACCATCGTTAAGATTAATAGAGAGCTAAAGCAATTAGGCTTTCTCAAAGCACACATTTCACTTAGGCCTCCTTGGAAAAAATAAAGCCTACAAAAATAGATGAAAAAAATAAAAAATGACTCAATTATAACACTGATAATCTCACCTTATGTCCCAAACATCATTTATCTCATTTAATTCTTTGAACCACTAAATTAGGTCTATTCACAATTAGACCTTCTCACTGCTAGAAAGTTTATCTTACAAGTCTGATGTATACACTCAAATTTTACACATAAAACAATAATAAAATAGCATGGATATAATATCCATGACATCATATTAAAAATAATGTTCATTATAATTTATCAAACAGGGAAAAAGACCTCAAATTGATCAACTTCATATGCTTACTCAGAACTACACACATGCCTTAAGAATCTAGCCAACAACCTTTGAATTTTAATACTTTCATAAGAGTTTATCATGAATAAAAATGTGTTAAAATTAACATATGATACCTATATAAAAAATTAATGTGCATTTTATTCTTCAAATCTATGCAAAAATACTTAGGAACAACATTCTCACTCATACACATAAAACTACCTGTAGCTCTAAAAACACAGTCATAAAAACTAAGTCTTAGAACACCTATGTAAACAATTTTATGAACTTAAAATGGATTTTAATTATCCTTAAACATAATTATATATATATATATATATATGTATATATATATATTTATATATATATATGTATATATATATGTATATATATATATGTATATATATATATATATATGTATATATATATGTATATATATATGTATATATATATATGTATATATATATATGTATATATATATATGTATATATATATATATGTATATATATATATATATATGTATATATATATATATATATATATATATATATATATATATTCAATATCCAAAAATACTCAGGAACAACATTCTCACTCATACACATAAAACTACCTGTAGCTCTAAAAACACAGTCATAAAAACTAAGCCTTAGAACACCTATGTAAACAATTTTATGAACTTAAAATGGATTTTAATTATCCTTAAACATAATTATAACATATATATATGTGTGTGTGTGTGTGTGTGTGTGTGTGTGTGTGTGTGTGTGTGTGTGTGTGTGTGTGTGTGTGTGTGTGTGTGTGTGTGTGTGTATTCAATATCAATATTGGTCTTATAGACGAATCTGATGTCTTCATGCTATACAGACCTCACCGTGTTAGACAGGTCACATTGAGAATTAATTTTTACTTATTTGTGTGAATAATAAGAAATTATATTTAAGGGGAAAATTATATTTATTTATTTAACAATTAACCCATGAATTTTTATCCATATTTAATCCTTTGTAACCAATCCCTAATCTCATTCTCACTTTTGCCTACTTTTGTCACTATCTTCACTATTAGCCCAATTTAGTGATAGGTCAACTTGAGTGACAAAAATAATTGACATACAAGATATAAATATTAAAACTAACACCATGGAAAACAAAAAAATATCTCAAAATTAAACCTCCATCCATTTGCATGCTTTGACCTAGTCAACCCTACCTTCTACATCAAAATTATGAGAAACAAGGGGTTTCCTATAGATTTCACTCACTCTTATGATATAAAAATTACAATTGGAGAAATATAAAATATAAATCTACATGTTCCAAACATAAAAATAAATCAACCAAACCATTATGAGCCATTTAAAAAAAAGATATTTCCTATTGAGTCATAATGAGGGTTTTAAGAGGCTTTTGATTGTCGTCTATTCTTAGCAATCACTCATAAAGGAATACCCCTCAAATCCAAAACCAATGATATTAAATTAAATATAGGACCATTACACAACTTCCTTGAACTAATTATGATCTCATGCTACTATGTAATGTGCCAATGAGTATAAGAAAAACCTTCTTAGGTCTGCAACACCCCATTCTATACACACAAAGGACTTCAACACCAATTTTCATGATTTATCCTTTAGGATATGACCTAAAAATGGTAAAAAAACTCTAAAAAAAATATCACACCTATATAAATTATCACCATAGCTTTGGCACCTTGGGAAATGATCTTGACCCCTCATAGGTCACACTAGGTCTGTTTGCACACTAGGTTTTAAATTGCTAGTCATAATTAGACCTTGAACACACTTTTAAACCACTTGTAATATTATAAAAAAATAATCATCATGTCATAAAACCATATACCATGCTCACACACTACCAAAATTATTTACACAAGTCTCATACTGCTCATCTCATCATGCTACCAGGCCTATGCCTTCTCACTAGGCTTCTCAATGGAAGGACTAAGCATCAAAACTGACCTTGGAATTATTTTGAAAGATTATTTACCTATTTAACATATTTACATAACTTTATACACTCTCTCATTCCTATACTAACACAATTCACCAAGCTTCACTATGCTCTATGCATAAACCTTCTCACAGGACTATACTAGGCTTCTTAAGACACCTAGATAAATAAGGAAATAAAATGTTGCCTTCAAAATTTATCTTGTCATATCATAAGAATTCTATACCACTTCACCAATAATGGTCTCAAATCTTGACCTTAACACCCATATTTGACTTTGACACTAAGGATAACATCAATGTAATTATACTAAAAATAGAAACATACCTCAACACTCTTTGAATACCTTAATGGATATCATTCCCCATCCCCTTAGGTAGTCACTCAAACTATATCTAGATTTATTTTTCATAAACATGATTAAATTATTATATCTATCTTTAAAAACTTTTGAATGCTATATCTAACATAAATCATACATTACCAACTTCTGATCAGACTATTTTATATGAATCAATGTCATGTATACACATTATATTGGTTTATTATGTAAATATCATATATTTTCAATCTAACACATAAGGTGCATAGCTTTTATTTTGAGGACAATTATTGCAGAGGTTCAAAAAATCCACTCAAAAGAAGGGGAATTCATGGGGTTTGTCAAAAAAATTAGGCCATCCTAATGCACTTAAAACATAGTTTTCATCATGTAGACATAAAATACAAAGCTCAAATTCTGAAAAACATAGTGAAAAATAGTTACATATATATCAATATTAGTTTTTAATAGAAACAACATAGATGGTCAATATTACAACACACAAGACATTATCATAGTGCACTATTAACCAAGGGATCATGTTACTATCCCGTATCCCTATAAATGGAAAATTTTATAATTTATTAAAAATTATAATATGTATAGACCATGTTTGCATAACTTCAATCATAGATTATTAGATAGGCTTAGTATATACTTAGTTTTCACACATATTACACATATTTTACTTAGATTGGGGGTATCATGTATGACATTATCACTCTCATTTTGGTTGCATATAGTTAGACATAAATTATTATGACTCAATCTAGAGTCCATATGCATAAATCCTAGAGTCAGGGGAATGTGCATGGCACATTATTCCCATATGTTTAGTTTGACACCAATAAAATTAGATGGAATGGAAGATCCATTTCATTCTCCATGTTGTTACTCTAAAAACCATTTTCACTAAGTTTACACTAGATTGATTCATTATTACATCTGTAATGATTGGAATTATTGATTAGTCCCTAAGCTACATTCTTGAGTGGCTCTTAAGCCATACATTATAAAATTTTGGAGTGACCCTAAATCCATCTTAAATAATTTTAGTTACATCACATAGATTCAATTACATTACACAAATTCATTTTCAGATGCCTCTACTATGCATGGGTAGGTAATGATGGAGTCATAGCCTAATTGAGTTTGTAACCTACCTACATAGGAGGGTTAGACAAGCCATCAATACAATATAAGTTATTCATAGATTATGATCCACCAAGTAGGGGTGGAAAATGATGGAGTTAAGGCTAGCTTGAGTTATTAAGCCACCCACACATAAGGATTGAGTTTTCCATTAATTTAGTCTAAGTTATTCACTATTTGGTCATTATATGCATGCACACATAAGATGCCACCAACTTTAGCATTAGTTCACATACCTAATGAGGTGTATTAATTTATTTCCTCTCTCTCTCTCTTTCATCTGTTTACTCATTTTTTAATTTTTGTTTTGATGTTTCTTAAGTAAGGACTAATCCATTCATATTTCATGTACATGACATGTAATAGAACACACTTCATAGACCCAGACCTAGATTCATGGGATTCACCACTTAGGTAAGTCTAGGTACATTTATTTTCCTTTTTCCTAGTCTTTTCACTTTGATACATTTATATATTAAAGGGGGGATGTAGTAATCTAAAATGTCATTTTAGTGCAATGAGTGTCACTTGAGACCACTTTATCCTAGCTTAGCCCTAGACCTATCTTAAGGCCTCTTTTGATCCTTTTCTAGATTTTGTGTGGGTCCAAACCATTCCCAAACATACCAAAAGAAATACTAAACCACCTCGAGGAACCTAGGTCCCTTATTCACTATTTCTTGCCACCTAGACATTAACATAACCTTTTGGACACTAGTGCATTACACTATTGATGTAGAGACCATGCTACTATCCCTTAGCTATTTAATCCACCAACATATATATTTAAATTCCTCAAATCATTCTTATTGACCTATTTCACATTTGAAAAAAACCAAAATGATACACACACACACACACACACACACACACACACACACACACACACACACACACACACACACACACACACACACACACACACACACACACACACACACACACACACACACACACACACACACATGCGTGCGCGTGCACACACACACACACACACACACACAACTTTCATTTACTTATCCACTAGATGAAAATCAAGTGCAAATACTCACAACTCAAAAACTATTGTGCAAGTCAAGGTTATTGATCCCTATTGTACCCTAAGTTTGTATACACCCACCTATATTATCCTAAAGATCATGTTACTTATATTTACAATCTTAATGAAACTCAAAGCACTCAGAATAACACTTAGACTAGTATTCACTTTCACTTTCACTGGTACTTAGATTGGGAGAACTACATCAGTTTGATCCCATTTAGAAGTATTGGTATGTAGGCAATACTCAACACATTGGGTGTTAAAGTCACATACATCCTACCGTACTAATACCACTCTTTTTATAATTGTGCTCCTCAAATACCCTAACAAAAATGGGGGCCTAGGGTTTGGCATTCAAATAATTCAAAACAAGAAATAGATAGTGAACCAACATCCATGCACATAGGCAAAAACTCACTATAAATAGGCAAAGGTACACCTAGAAGCTCATTATCTCTACTTATAAATGGATACTACCATGGTATAGGGGATATTAGTATGATTTACTACTATCCAAAGGATTTCACTATTATCTAGGAGGGTTTATAACTCCTGGTTCTTATCCACTACATATTGCAAAATATTTGTACTAAATTTCACCCTGTCATTCATCCATCTTAGTCAATTTAAAGCTACATACATCTCTTGTAGTTCATTTTATATTTATAAAATAATCAATTAAATCAATTATTATATAAATTAGTGGTTGTTGATATTACTATATTTATTCCCTAATTTATTATTCCAACACTTTAGCAATCTAGGGTTATACACTGCATAAATCACATTAAAAGTTAAATCACATGGACAATTAATATCATTCCTCTTCATTTCAACATTTTAGACATAACATCAACCTCACTAATAAGATAAACCTTAAGATTAATTGTAAGTGTGTTTCAAACATCATGGGTCACATGGGGTCAAGGGTTAAATTTAATAGCCATATGAACATATTTATATATTTTAAATGTAAAATGGAGTATATATATATATATATGTATATATATATATGTATATATATAATCCATTAGTAACCATAACTTGCTAAAAAGACCACAAGACAAGTAAAGTTTAAATAATAGCTTGTAAGAGAAACAAGGGATAAAACATAAATTATGAGAGCTAATTTGTTGAGATATTTCTCCTAACAACTTATGATTGCTGAGTAAAATAGTGGATCCATTTGCACCTATAAATGTAAGGTTGAGGAAGGAGTTTGAAGTTGAACCATAAAATAAATGGTTCTATTGATGTATTTTAAGGAGGCCATCTCTGTGTTGAGTCTTCTATTTTATTAATATAATTACACATTTGACTCTAATATTGAATAAGATCTCATAGAGAGCCTTGATTTCATCTAAATAGGTAATAAAAACTATCATGGATCTTATTATTTAATTGACACATAAATACAAAATGTTCCTCTAATTTTGCTTCATTATTTCAAAGTTTACACATGTACTATTTGTTGGAAAATTGTCAGTGATGTCATAGAGGTGTCCTGGTGAGTGGATGAAGTGTCTTGATAGTCTAAGTGTCAATAACAAAGTGTGCAGTGTAGTTCTTCTAGTATGCTTTAAATAGGCTTGGTTGATCTTTAGTTTTATCATGGTTAGGGATGAGTATGGTGATTTGTGGCTATACAAGGGGTCCCATAAGAGGTCTTATATGATTTGAATATTTGTGTGCATGAGTGAATTTCATCTAGTAGTTCATAGTTTTCATCTAGGCATTTTTGGTCTAGTGGTAGAAAAATTTGAATAGATAGTTTGATGACATCACCATTGCCACATATAGATGATTCAGGGGGAGTTATTCATATGGGTGTGATAAAATTAGTCCTAAGTTGTGGTTAAAATTTTAGGTCATGAGGTTGAGCATAGCTAAAGATATGCGGGTGAAAAATTGGCCTCTCAAATAGAAGTTCACTAAGTTCCTATACTTACCCAGACCGTCACTACACATCATGTAGATATGAATGAACCAAAAAGTTTTATATTTATTTTAGGTACTTAAAAATTCAACAATGGGAAAATGTTTTCATGGTGATGTTTTCTATAGTTCCAAGAATGTACCTTAAATATTTAGAGTCCTGAAATGTTTTCTAGTTCATGATATAAATCTTCAAAGTTACACTTACAGATAGTGATGGGCCAGAGATAGTCAAGTTTAATCACATTGAAGTCTAAGGTTATTGGTCTAAAAAATATAATGGTGAGCACTTAATCATACACATTGAGATCAATTATGTGAATGAAGTCAACATGTCAAAGGTTGTATACATAGGTGATAAGTGTCATAAGCTCACTAGTCTGATAAAATATCAACGATGAGCAACAGTTTGTACTGATGAAGACCAATGATGTAGGATAAGTCAAAGAGTTAACAATGCACGTGAGACTGCCAAGTGGAACAAGCACATATACTATTAGTAAAGTGATAAAAAGGCATGTGAGGGTGACAAGTGTCATAATCTCTAGAGTTCTAAGTAATATTTAATGGTGATCACTACAAGATAAAGACTAGGCTAATTAATAGAGATTGATGGTGTGTATTTGGTCAATATTTCAAGGGTACATGAGATGAGGTCAACACATCCAAGGTTTAACATTTGGATAGTGGATCATTATGAGTTAAATTTCAAGATACTTCTAAAGAAGATCGATGGTGTGAGTTGAGCGAGATGAGTGAAGAGTATGAGATGTGTTCTAAGAGATTGAGGTTTAACTATGATCATTTGGTTTTAGATATTTGAGTTTAGCAAAGGAAAGACCAATACTTGGTTTTTGATCCATGAATTTTGATATATATATAATTTGATGTTGTAGTAAAAAGAGAAGTTGTGGAGGAATTCAATGCACATTTATAAATATTCATTTAAATGTCTAAATATTTGTACAATCAAATTTATTGAGCTCCAAAGTTGACTATGTGTTTGTTCATGATCTACAATTGACCCAAGAAGGATAATTGAGTTTGTTCAAATGGTATTTCTATGTTTCAAGATGAGATAACTATTAAATAGTATTGTAGATTCCATGAGGACCATTTATGTAAATTATGAAGGTTTGATCAATCATATTCCATATGATCAAAGTCTTAGAAGGTGACTATGTGTTCATTCATCATGGCTATGTGCACAAAATATCATTTTAGTGATTTGAGCTTTAGTATAAGGTTTTTGTGATGGTTTTTATCACTTAAGGAGGATATATAGATTATGTGTCATGGGTACATATATTTTAAAGTGTTCTTGTGTTCTTAGTTTGCTTGGAGAAGTGTCAAAGAGGTGAATGGGTCTTCATAGGACCTAAAAGGTGACTTAGACCTATTTGAAAGAGGGTTGTGCTTAAAGGTGACCCATGTTAGATGCATTAAGGGTGAAGGTATGTGTTGTGTCTAACAAAGAAGGTTGTGATCATAATAATCATGAAGAATCTATAAAAGGTGAAACTAAATGTGATGATTTCTAAGGCTTGTTGAATAATATGTGAGATACCTGGGAGAAGAGGTGTGTGTGAGAGATATGGAGCAAAGGAAAAGGTGTGTGCCTAGTAGATGGGTTGTATATCAGAGTAGGTTGATGATTGTGTGTATACCTTGTAGGTTATATTTTTGATGTCAAAGATAATGCTCTTGTAGGTTTGAATATTGAGGATGAGCAAAGGATAAATGATGTATGCATAAGCTTGGTGGTTGATTTGAGAGGAAAATCAAAGTGTGGAATATGTAGTGTGCATAGTTAAAGAGAGATGATATACATTGAATCTCCATCATATTGGTAGATAATCAGTGATCAAGAGATGTTCATTTCATAGGTCTTGGGAGGGTGCTCAACATCTAGGTTAGAAGGACTTGACCAATAGGTGGTCAAAAGGACTTGCTCATCTTAGGGGTAGGTGCTCCTTGTGAAACATGTGTTTCACTAAAGTTAGTTAGAAGGACTTAACCAATAAGTGGTTAGAAAGACTTGATCATCCTAGGGGTAGGTGCTCCTTGTAAAATAGGCATTTCATTAAATTTTGGTTAGAAGGACTTAACCAATATCATACTTATGATCATATTATAGGATAAGTAGTCCATGTGTTTGTAGAATTGAGATTGGGTTTTATTCCCCATGAGGGTTTCCGACATAGATATTGTCTTGTGTGTATGATCTTGCATTATCTATTGTTCTTTGGTATAAACATCTTGAATGCTTCATGAATGGTTGTATTGAATGCTTAAATTTTTTAAGGATTTGGAAATTGAATTGGATTGTTTGACACCATTGATTCACCCCAATTCCCAATGGTTTGTACCTCTAATAATTAGTGTTAGAGCCAGTCCTTTAGTAAAGGCTTGACAACTTGAAGTAGATACAAGGTATAATATGGGTAGACATCAAATTCAAGGAAGTTTTTCCACTAAGCAAGCACTGATGTTTAATATATCCAATTATGATTTTTGGTGTGAAAGGATGAGGACCTACATCGTGTCCCTAGGGTTTGACACTTGGAAATTTGTTTTAGATGGTTATTCTAAACCTACTTTTCCTCCATTGAGTAATATAGATAAGAAGTTATTTGAAAATGATTCTAAGGCAATTAATGCTATCACTTATTATATTTTAGAGATTGAATACACCAAGGTAATCCATTTCATATATTTCAAGGAAATATTGGATAAATTAAAGACTATTTATGAAGGATATTCAAAGGTTAAGTTGACAAAGTTGTAGACTCATCGAAGATAATTTGAGTCTTAAGATGAAAGAATAAGATTCTATGGAATCCTTTCTACAAAGAGTTGATGAGATTGTGAACATCATCAGAGGTTTTAAATAGAAAATTGAAGAAGATACTATAGTTCAAAAGGTATTAAGGTCTCTTTATCTCTCAATTTTGATTCTAAAGTATCTACTATAGAATAAATTTGTGATCTTACTTGGTTAAAGATGGATGAATTGCATGACATTCTTACTGCCTATGAGATGAGAGTTGATGATGATAAACCATGAAAGAAGGAAGCAACATTAAAGATAGAAATGAATCCAAAGAAGAAGTTCCAAGGTAAGAAAATTAAGGAGGATGACATATTTGATATTGATATTGATGAAATAATTGATTTGTTTACAAGAAAATTGAAAACAAGGTCAATCACGTATAAGGGTAAACTACCCTTCAAATGCTTCAATTATGGAGAGGTATGACATTTTTATAATAAGTGCACTCATAAGCATAATAATAATAATGATGAAGAGAATGGTTAAGGTCATGATGATGGCAAGAGATCATTCAAGTCTAATAAAAGCAAGAAGGAATTGGGAAGGTTTGACAACAAGAAGTACTTGAAGGACAAGAAGAGTATCTACACCAAAGAATATTGTAGATCATTAAATGAAAGTGAAGATAGTGACTCAGAGTATGATCATGAAGATTATGGTCCTAGTGAAGATGATTCCCTCTTCATGGCTAAGGAAGGAAGTTGTTCATATCAATAGGAGTCTACTTGGAGTGATTTAGATGATGATAAAGATGAGATGGAATGTGAGATTGAATTAATGAATGCTCTTGAAGAATTGAAGATTAAGAAGAAAATTAAAAAGAATATGAAGTCTCAAATCAAGGACTATGAGGAGTAATTTAGTGTGTATGAATCAAGAATGGATGATGAAACTAAGGAACATGAAGATATAATCAAGCATCTTAGCTGTCAATTGGAAATCCTATCTACAAGCTTGAAAGCTAAAGAAGATGAATGTTCAAGGTATGTAATTAAAAATAAGTCATTAAAAGATGAATTAGAGAAGACATCTAGTGAGATGTAGTCATTTATGAGATTTGAAAAGGGCTTAAGTGATCTAGACAATATTTTGAGTGGTCAAAAGTATGCAAGTGATATAACTAATCTTGGATACAAAGAAGAACTAGAAAATGCAACTCAAGACAAAATGAAGATTAATGTAAATTAGACCTTGAAGGTCAATAATCAGTAGGGGAATTAAGATGATAGAGGAGTGAATATAAATTAGATCAAATAAATAAACACCATGAGGTATGCATGTTTTCATGGTTATTGTTACACATATAATTAGTTTGGGCATAGAGATAAAGAATGCAAGAGACTTGTTAGAAATGAGTTTTCATGAAAGTATGATGGGGGTCATCAGTCAAAAGGTGTGAAAAAATTTAAATGCTTCAACTATTTAAGTGATTAAACTATTTAAGTTCATTATCTAAATAAGGTAAGGCAAAGTGAGTCTTCTTCAAAAGGAGTAATTTGTTTCAATTGTCAAAAGAATGGACATATTACAAGATTTTGTTCTAATCAGGAAATATAGGATAAGCTTCTTGCAAAAGGTATAATGTGCCTCAACTATCAATAGAGAGGTCATATTTCTAGATTCTAAAAGCAAAGGTCTACAAGATAGAATAGGTTTAATTAGGCTCTTATAGTGTAATAAAGAAGGCAAGTTAACTCATGGAAACCAAAGGTGGTAAGTGTAAGTCATGATGAGTCTATAGGTCTAATTAATATTTTTGATATTATGGAGAATGATATAGAAGTTAGAGAGTGTCAAGAGCTCTCATTATCTGCTCATGTTGTGAATGAAGAGACCAAGCTCAAGGAGAAGACCAAGGTTTTAGTTGAGGCTAGTTTTGATAGGACCTAGGTTCCCCAAAGCTCTGACACAACTTGTCAGATTTAAGAGCACACATGATTACCTTTGTATAAGCAACTTAAACATGCAGAAATAACTAGAAGAACAAATAACTATCAATGAGAAAACACACAAAATATGAGAGGCAACACACAAATGTATTCAACTCATTACAAAGGAAATTACAATAAAGAGATCACACTCTTCTTCCACCTCTGTGAGGCTTCCTCCTCAAGGGCTCCCAGTAATCTTCCCTCCTGAGTAATCTTCTTTCAATAGGTCACAACACACAACTAACACAAGCTATTGCTCACCTCATTGTACTGCCTGTACAATCGAGTACGAACCGGTACTCCAAGTAGATCTCACCATGATCCTGCTCCTTGATGTATTGCTGTCACCTTGGATCTTACTCCCTCGCTGATCTCCTTTTGACCCTCGCATACACACACCCCTGCAGACCAACCTGATCTTACTTATCACATGTAGATCTCCACCATGATCTTGCAACACCCTACATATCAAACCTGATCTTACATACATGAAGAATCCTACTTGATTCTACCATGGGAAGGACTCTCCAAGTTCTACACTTGAGTTCTACACTTAACAATATAGCCCATGAGTCTATTATATAGATCTCATGCATAAACTAATTTAGACAAGTGGCTCAAAGACTCGAACTAGTCTTTATCATGCAAACTCTTTGTTCACTTAAATGACTATTCGTCAATAGCAGTTTTGGAACTGCCACAGGTGACTGATGTCAGTCCCTGTCTGCCTGGGGGTGACCAACACCAGCTGATCCCTGCCGATGTTGGTTGCTGTACACTGATCCCTAATCGACGTCGATTGTGGCCTGTCGATGCTGGTGACTACATTGACTACATACTCAACATCCTCCTTCTATTTGCATCAAGGTGAAGCTTTTAGCTCCACACCCTAACAAGTTTTGAGGTGTGTTTGGATACTAATGAACAACCTACTATGTGTGACTAAGTTTCAAGATTGGTTCATGTGTTGTCAAGGTTTGAAGGTGATGTTCTATAATGTAAAGAAGTTATTTTAGTGATCAAGGTATGACAATATTCTATAGTTACCCCAAATTTTGTATATCCTATCATAGAACAGAAAGTGAGTGATGTGAAAAGGGACAAGTTATCAAAGTTCAGACTAAGGAGAAAAAGAGCAAGAAGTCTTATAGCTATAAGAGGATTCTAGTGGTTATTGATGAGATGTGGACCATTCCTAGATTCAATTTGTTTTAGATCATTGTGGTGTAGAGGAGGTCTCTGTATATGCCTCTTAAGATACTCCTTTCAAGTGGAGAAGAAAGTGTTGTTGTGTTGTTCTTTAGAAGATCCTAAAAGGCAAGAGATGAGTGTTTCTAGTTAGAGTTAGTATGTCAAGATGGGAGAAGTTCTTTGATGAGGTTAGAGTGATGTCATAAGGTGTTTTTGCTATGTATGAAATGTTTGTAGGATTAAAATGGGTGTTTTTAGGTGGAATAATGAGATTTATGTAATTTTAATAAGATTTTTGTGCTAAAAAATATTTGTGCATTTCTTTGTGATGTGTTCCAGGTGGTTTTATGTCTTAATGATCTTGTTTATGCTTTTTGGATGTTTTAATGTGCTCTTGGGTTTATCTTTCTTATTAAAGATCAAAGCCATGGTATAGGAAGTCAAGGTTCCCAAAGGTGTGAAGGCTCAAATTTTGGTCCAGAAGTGTGTGATGGTTGTCTCTAAGTGTGCATGAAGTTTTAGAAGTGGGTGTTGACCAGAAGAAGGTTTTTTGACCTTGCTTATTTTAAGATTCTAGAGTTTTGGGCTATGCTTGAAAAGTTGTTTGCCTTATGTGTTGAGGTATGAGAATTATTAATAGATTAAATGGGATAAATGGGTTGTCAATTCATTCTTCACAAATATTTGAAGGTTTTTGTTTTTCAAATTATTTAAGTTTTTATGAAAATGGAGGCCTAATTAGCTAGTAGATTTGTAAAGGAAGTATATTGTAGAAGATAATCTAGGTGATGAAAATTATAGTGCTTAAGGGGGCATATTATATTTATCTAGATATGAAATTTTAGGTCTTGAAAGTATGTCTACTAAAAGTTGTGGGTTTTGCAAGTTCTAGGTAGGGCTACAAGGAGTCTAGACAGGCCTAGTGTGAAGATTTGATGTTTTTAATTAGTTTATACAAAAGATAAAGGCATGGGTGTTTCAAGGTATGTTATTAGAATGGTTTAGACCATGTTTCCTATTTGGTGAGTAGCATGAAGTTCTATTGGTGGTCCTTGAGGTGGCTTGAGAGAGAAGGCTAGTAAGCCTATGTGGTGGTTCTTTATGGTGTGTGAAGATATAAAGATGCTCAAGTGGTGAAATGGATAAAATATATTAGGAGGAGTCAATTTAAAATGTTTCTTGGTGATTTCCATCAGATTAAAGTTCTTTTGTGTGTTATTTCTTCATTGGTTGCAATGCTTGGTTGAAGAGAGTGTTGGCATATAACAAGAGGAAGTTATCAAGGAAATAAGAGGTAAGGTAAGGGGAAGTTTTTATAATATTTATAAGGTGGTAATCTCTTTTTTATGGTGTTTTCAAGTCCTTAGGATCAATTTTTTCCCACTTTCTTATTTTTGTCAAAGGGGGAGAAGGTTCTTATTATGAGAGTGCTTGAAAAGAGAGAAGGAAGGTGAGATATTTGATGGGTGTTGACATCAATGATAAAGGGGGAGATTTTTGGAGAATTTTTAGTGATGTCATGGAGGTGTCTTGGTAAGGGATGAAGTGTCTTGATAGTCTAAATGTCAATGACAAAGTGTGCAGTGTGCTTGTTCTAGTATGTTTTAAGTAGGCTTTGTTGATCTTCAATTTTGGCATGGTTAGGGATGTTTAGAGATGAGTATGGTGATTTGAGGATATGAAATGGGTCCCATAATAGGTATTATCTACTTTTAATTCTTGTTTTCATGAGTGTATTTCATTTGGTAAATCATAATTTTCATCTAGACATTTTTTGTCTAGTGGTAGAAAAATCTAAGTAGATAGTTTGATGATATCACCATTACCACATATGGATGAGTCAAGAAGATTTGGTCATATGGGTGTGATAAAATTAGTCCCAAGTTATTGTGGTTAAAATTTTAGGTCATGAATTTAAGCGTGGATAAAAATATGTGGGTGTAAAGTTGGCCTCTCAGACAAAAGTTCACTAAGTTTCTATACTTAACCATACCATCACTGCATGTCATACAGATATGAAAGAAAAAAAAGTTTGTGAATTTATTTTATGTACTTAGAAAGTGAAAAATGGGAAAATGTTTTCATGGTGATGTTGTCTATAGTGCCAAGAATGTACCTTGAATATTTAGAGTCCTAGGTTTTCTAGCTTCAAAGTTGCACTTACAAACTATGATGGGACAAAGACCATAAAGTTTAATCAAATTAAAGTCTGAGGTCATTGGTTTATAAGATCCAATAGTGAGTTCTTAATTATATATATTGAGATCAATGGTGCCCATAAATTTAACATGTTAAAGGTTGCATGCATAGGTGACAAGTGTCAAAAGCTTGCTAGTCTGATAGAAGATCAATGGTGAGTAGTAGTTCATAATGATGAAGATCAATGGTGTGGGACAAGTCAAAGAGTTAACAATGTAGATGAGACTGCCAAGTGGGACAAGTATATAGATTATCAAAAAAGTGATTAAAAGGCACATAAGGGTGCAAAGTGTCATAATCATGGGAGTTTTGAGTAAGATCTAATGGTGAACATTGCAAGATAAAGACCAATCTAATTTGTAGAGATCAAAGGTGTGTATTTGGTCAATATTTTAAGGTTACAAAAGATGAGGTCAATAGGTCGGAGGTTTAATGTTTGGATAGTTGAAAATTATGAGTTAAATTTTGAGCTAATTCTAAATAATATCAACAATGTGAGTTGAGTGATTTGAATGAAGAACACGAGATGTGTTCTAAGTGATCGAGGTTTAACTGTGATCATTTGGATTTAAATATGTGAATTTAATGAAGGAAAGACCAATTCTTGATTTTTGAGCCATAAATTTTGATCTATGTAGAATTTGATGTTACAATAAAAAGCAAAGTTGTATAGGACTTTAAGGCACATTTATAAATATTCATTTTAAGGTCAAAATGTTTGTATAGTAAACTTTATTGAGCTCCAAAGTTGACTATGTGTTTATTCAAGCTATGCAAGTAACTTAAGAAGGATAATTGGGTTTATTCTAATGGTATTTTGATGTTTCAAGATGAGTTAACTATTGAAGAGTGTTTTAGACTCCATGAGGATAATCTATGTGGATTATGAAGATTTGATAAATCATATTTAGTATGATTAAAGGATTATAAGGTGATTGTGTGTTTGTTAATGGTGGTAGTGTGCAAAAAATGTTATTTTAGTGAATTGAGCTTTAGTAGAAATATGTTGTGATGATTATTATCACTTAAGGAGGACCTATAGATTATGTGTCATGGGTCTATGTATTTGAAAGTGTTCTTGTGTTTTTAGTTTTCTTGAAGAAGTGTTAAAGAGGTGAATAGGTCTTCATAGGACCTAAAATGTGACTTAGGCCTATTTTAAAGAGGGCTGTGCTTAAAGGTGACCCATGTTAGATGCCTTCAGGGTGAAGGCATGTGTTATGGCTGAAAAGGAAGGTTGTGATCATAATAATCATGAAGACTTTATAAAAGGTGAAACTAAATGTGATGGTTTCAAAGGCTTATTTAATAAGATGTGAGAGACCTTGGAGAAGAGGTGTGCATGAGAGTTGTGGAGAAAAGGAAAGGGTGTGTGCCCAATGGATGGGTTATAGATTAGAGAATGTTAATGACTATGTGTATGAGCTGTAGGTTATATTTTTGATGTCAAAGATAGTCCTCTTTTAGGTTTGAATATAGGATGACCAAAGGATAGATGATGTCTGTGTGAGATTGGTGGTTGATTTGAGAGGTAGATCAGAGTGTGGAATATGTAGTTTGAAAATTTTAAGAGAGATGATATACATTGTATCTCCATCAGATTGGTAGAAAATAAATGATCAAGATATGTTCATTTCATAGGTGTTGGGAGGGTGCTCAACATCTAGGCTAGAAGGACTTAACCAATAGGTGGTCAGAAGGACTTGATCATCTTAGGGGTAGGTGTTCCTTGTGAAATAGGTGTTTCACTAAAGTTAGGTATAAATATTTGACCAATATTTGGTCAGTATAACTTGATCATCCTAGGGGTAGGTGCTCCTTGTAAAACATGTGTTTCACTAAATTTTAGTTAGAAGGACTTGACTAGTCTCATGTTTGTGATGATTTTATAAGACAAGTAGTCCATGTGTTTGTAGGCTTGATAGTGGGTTTCATTCCACAAGAGGGTTTACTATATAGATCTTGTGTTGCATGTATGATCTTACATTATCTATTTTTCTTTGCTATAGAAATCTTGAATGCTTCATGAATAGTTGTATTGAATGCTTAAGTGTTTGAAGGATTTGGTAATTGAATTGGATTATTTCCACCATTGATTTACCCCCCCTCCCCACCCTCCCTTGCCACTCTTAGTCATTTGTACCTCTAACACTAATGTCACAAAATTAAGTGCTGTGACTCTATACATCACTGATAAGATCATACTTGAAATTGGACCAAATGAAATATCAATCCAAAAGAGATCCTAATGTGCTTAGGATTAATAATATGAAAATATTCTATTAGAATATATTTATCCAATTAATGATGTATTTTTATCGACAATGGTTCTCATGGTTTTATCCAAGTTTATTTTACGTAAGATTTGTAGATATCATCCATAATGATTTGATGAATATCTATTTTAGACACATTATCAACATTAATGGAAGATGTATTATGAGGTAGATGATTTATATAAATACTGACTCCTTATATGAAAGATGTACATTGAGCATGCGAAGTGTTATTGATCCCTTGTTCACATAACTTCGTAGATGATTGAAGAGCCTTAAGTGAATATCTATTTTTCCCAATTATTGTTTTTTTCATACTCTTAACATATGAAGTAATATAATTGCATGGAAAACATATAGTATGTGAAGGGAATTGATGTTAAGTGTAATCCAAATAAATTGATGTGGAATTGACTACTTTTCCTACAAGTTTTTGGATGGTATGGAAATAAAAACTATATAAACACAATCCCAAATGATACTAATAATTCTAAGTCCCCAAATATCAAAACCATACATATAATTAGTGACACTAAAGTTTGAAAGACACATAATTTTACTTTGGAGTCTTGAAATTAGAGGTGGAAACATTGTCTGTTAAAAGTTTACCAAGTATAACATACCCCTTTTATAATCTCTATTCTACATCATGGACCATATTAAAGAAAGATCCTTTGAAAGACATAAAAAGGTAAGTATATGATACATCCACTTCAACAAAAATTCCTTTGTAATTGATATTAATTTCCTATGTTTTTTCTTAGTTGTTTTTAAAACTATGACCTTTATTTTACACAAGTTTTTTTATAAGCCATTAAAGTATCATAAAATGAACTCATAATGTCAAGATTTCTTTGTAGGCCTATAATGGCATGTGACATGAAAATAATGTCATTTGAGAATATTAAAATAGTGATGATTATATCATAAATAATACAACCCTCACCAATTTTATTTAACATGTAATTATATCCTATAATTCATTTATGTAGATACCAAACAAATTAGGAAAAAGTAGATAATCATATTCCACACCATTGGTTCTATTGATATATTTTATGAAACTTGTAGAAGTTAAAACCGGGCCAACCACATTTTCATAAAATTTCATCACAAGAATAGCCAAATTTTATAGAATCAATATAAGTTGAAGCCACTGGATTATAAATTATCTAGGAACATTGTCAAATGCCTTCTAAAAATTAGTATAATAATAATAAAACTTATGCTTGTGTGCTCATGCTTCTTAAATTACATATTTTTTTATAAATTTATGATTTATTGCTTAACGATTCCATATAAAACTTTAATTTAATTTTACCCTAAGTTTATTTGACTTTACAAATACATAAATCAAACTATCTAACATTGTTATAAAGAACTTACTTGAGGTGTGTCTAACCATGATGATTCTATAATTATTTTGATTGTGTAGGTTTCCTAATTTAAGTACAAGAAAACTTATATGAGATGCCCATGCACGTGGGAATATATGATAATACACTATATTAAATATATAAACAATATTTTTCACAATAAGAGTTAGACTATGATGAAGTAATTATGCTCCTAAGTGTTCTATGTTAGCTAATTTACCTATTTTGAGTTTTAAAATACCTTGTAACACCATATAATATATGAATATTTACTTAACCTATAGTATGTTTCCCACTAAAATTGAGACTTGTTTTGAAATTTTATGAATATAAGATGAATAATTTAACCAATTATCTTTTTCAGATATGATACATGAGGATTTATTTAGAAGGAAGGATTTCTAGGTCAAATATTTTCTCAAGACCATAAGGAATGAAAGGAGAAAATTTGGGAAAGTTTTAAGTTGTTTTGAAAGATTAGACTAGATATAAATTTAATCTTTATTTTTGCTTCTTCAAGGAATATTTTTTATAACTTTTTAATGAAAATGATGATGAAAAATCATCATAAAATTTTAACCTAACACGCATGGTTGGCCATCAAATTTAACCCATGAATAAGTCTTCCAAAACTTTTTAAGAATGGAGGAGTCACGTGGAAAGGAATTAATGGAACTTTAGGTGGTAAGAGTCCAAATATTTAAAATTTAACTTTAGTTGAAAAGAGTCCAAAGATATGAATATCGAAGTTAACAGACAAAACTACAAAATCACACTTTACAAAGAGGATGCAATTAAAATGTATTGTATCATAATTTATTGGGTCTTACAAACCAGTTTAATCTAAAAGATTTTAAAATTAATCATCATAATCAATGTTGAAATATTTTTTAATATATCTTACCAATATAAATGTATTGGAAATACTTATTTTAAATATTTAGAAAATATTATGCATTGCTTTTTCGAATCAATGTTTTGGATCACATCTATGATGTACTATTAAAATAAAAATTATATGCTAGTATTTTGGAATATTAATCCCTTTATAGATAATTTTAGTAAGTATATGATGTTTATTGGGCCCAACACAAAAAAATAAATAAATTCAAGACTTTTTATAATTTTTAAAATTTACAACCACTAATTTGAATACATGAATACATAACTCCTAAGGTGTAACATTTTTTAAATATGTTGATTATATATATATATATATCCAGAGTTAATCAAACCAAATCCCTCATCTTTATTTATATTTTGTATATACTTCATGATATTTATAAATTTTAAATAATTGGAAATACTATTTATGTGTGTCTATTGAGGTGGAAATCTTGGAGGATGTAAGGGTAAATATTTGAAATAAAAAGTCCAATCTACTCATAGTTTTAAATGATTTTCACATAATGGGAATAAAATTATGCACAATAAATTAGAACAAATGAATAATAAATATCTATTATAATAAATTTAATAACAATAATCAAATACTAATTATGCCTAAAAATAGACTGAAACTATAATAACACAATTAAATAATAAATGGAAATGAATAAGAGACAAAATGGATGGAAAGATACACAATTGGGCACTGTTGTAGAAACATGAGATTAGAAACATGAGAAAGAAGATAACTAAGATGAAACCCTAAAAATATTGGGATTATTTTAGAAGTGAAAAAAATAAAAAAATAATTGATTCTGACCTGGATATAATCGATATATTATTGTTTATGACCCACTATACTTTCCTTTGATATATTTCAAGCATTATAACTTTCTAGGTAGGTGTACAAGTTGATAAAAAAATAGGGTAAGGTTTTGATTCAATAAATTGGTGGTTAAAATGTATTTATTTATATTTTCCTTATCTTTGACCTAATTTACCATAAAGTTTTGCAAGAGGAATGATAAAATTAAAGGCTAGATGGCTTAGGCAACTTCTTGAGGAGTTTAAACTACATAACCTATATGCTTGGAATTTGAGCCAATATAGATATTATGATTTTATGTATAGTTCCAACCTAAGTAAGAGATAATAATTCACCTTATCTCCCTATATAATCAAGTGAAATTACATGAAAATTCACTTAGTCTTTATTTTGGCATAATTATGCAACTAATAAAATATTTGAACTTCCTTGAAAAGTATTGACGAGTAGAACTATAGAATTTAAAATGCCTATAGGAGTATTTGTATATATATAATAATTAAGTTTTAATTAGAAACCTATAGGAACATAAGAAAATAAATAAAAATAGTGAAAACCAATAATCATGTGTATACACATTAGAAAGAAGAAGACATGAGTAGAAGGGCCCACAAAATAAAAAAAGACACAATTGATGGAGGGTCAATGTATAGGACATGATTGATCGACCATTGATTCTATCCCAATAAGATAATAAGAACATAGGAGGCATCAAATATAGACAAAGGATAAATGAGAGAGAAAATGGAGGAAAAAGAACAACATGAGACCACATTGAGAAGGGGAAGGAGGAACACACATGACAAATGGAAATAAAGTAAAATTAAAAATAATGATCCATATGCACAAAATGACACTAAAAACATTATAATAATAAAAAGTTTACCAAAATTAGGTGTATATTTAATATCCCATGTCGATGTGCATGTGTATGGTGCATGAGTGCTTCAAAAAAAAATCAATCACACACATCCACTTACCTTAGGGAAAAGAGGATGAAAAATATAGATTCTAGATTAGGGGTGTACCCAAAACTTGATGTCCACAAACCTATAGACAAAAATGAATTCTAATAAGTAGTACATGTATAGATAGAAACTAAAAATTTGGGCATAGTATTGAATACACCTTGTTATCGCTCCTGGCTAATTGAAACTTAAAACTAAATATGCACATATCTTCTTATGTACTTTAAGAACTTTCAGAGTAAGTTTTTACAATTCAAGCTTTCTTCTCGATTAGGGAATTAATTATTTGGGGATTCTTAGTTCATATTGGTATTTTTTGGTCCATCCTAGTGCTTATTTGTGTACTTCTTTGCACCTAGAATATATCAACTATCATCTAAAATTTTTGGATGTAAAACATTCGGATATATGCCCTCATTTTTAGGTGAGGGATTGGTACTTGTTCATGTAAATAACTCAGATTAAAAAATATTCATGTTCATAACATTTTATTATGTAATATATCTAAATATATGAAAATATGAAGTCACTTTGTAAACACATGTATGTGTTTACTCTAATTCTAGTTTTTAATCAAAATAAAAAATAAATTAATTACAATTAAATGGATATAAGCATACATCCATGAAAATATAGAATTTAGATCTGTTTAACTAGCTAAGCTATGTAAAATAAGTAAAAAAGGTCAACAAATGATCACACCTAATTATTTTTCTAGAATTCTGAACATGTATAATGATTATAAATATTTTCTAGACTATACTTCTAAAATATGGGTTTTTGTAATTATTTCTAGGTATAGACATGTAGGGTGTGGGTTTTGTCTTGGGTAGACATGGCTTAATAAAAATTTTAAGTGTTGAGTCTATCCTTATACCACCAAGTCTATTATAATCAAGGTTTCCCAAACTATTTTTATATCACTACTACCCCGTGTCTTTTCTAATGTTCCTATATTGTCACTTTATTATTTTTTTAGGAAGAATGTGAAAATTTGATGTTCTTCCTCTTTGACCTGTCTTGGCACTTCATAACAAACAAATAGCTATGGAGTAAGGAAACCACTAAAGTAATGTTTCAAAATACATATCCTACATGCACAAAATTAGACCTTGCTATATAGAATATAATATCCTCCATTAGCATAAGGGGAATAATGAGAGACAAAAAATAACAAATATGTTTCAAGTCTATTAGATGTGATTCAATGAGGCTTGATTTTAAGTAAGAGGAAATGGATTTCATGCTTGGATCTAGGTTTGAACTTTAATGGTGTGTCTCCCTCATGTGTTATTATAATTTTATTCTCCTTAAATGGTTTGATATGGCCTAGTATATATGGGCATATTTTTACAAGTGTTAGATGAATTTAGAATTTACAAGGGGAAAGGACCAACACATGGAATCCATGACAATGGGAAGAAGGGACCATAAGTATAGAAGGGAAAAATATGCGCTGGGTGTGTTTCTAACCTAGATGAACATGTGTAGAGTGCATGTCTAAATTAGAGAAGACACAAGCTCTATTTTTGAGGGTAGAGTCTGATAATAAGTGATTTATAGTTAAATGATGCTAACATATAGTTTTTGATAAGTGTTAGAAATTGTTTTTTTATGATCAATAGATAAATAAATATCCTAGTGGGACCAAGATCGATAAAGAAATAAGCCAATATGGACAAGTTGGTTAAATATGATAAATTTGGAATAAGAATTAGGAATAAGGGTGTTTTGCCAAATTTGGGTGTTTGTAAAATTCTCCCAATTTGATGTAGGCATAATAATGTGAATGAAAGCATGCATGTGTCAATATATAAATATAAATAATTTGAAACATGCACCTTTAACTACCTAGGGAATAATTAAGGGGTTTTTGATGCACACTTGTGATTAGCCTCCCTTTATACATATTTTTGATGTACTTTAAACAAGTTACAATTGATAAATTTAGTCAATTTCCATGATAGATATTTGATGTTTTAAGTTTTAATTTTGAATATTTGAAAACTTAAAGATTTGCATATTTGAATTTTAAAAAGAGAACATAAGAAAAATACACTAGGTTGGTATTTAATCCAAATGGAAGAAGCAATATGCTTCTATAAATAGTATTTTGATAGGTGTTGAAACATTTCCAACACTTCTTTGGGAGTCACTAGTGCACAATCCACTTCTTGATTAAAGAAATAGATAAATTTGTTCAAGTTCACTCAAATTAATTTCAATTTGATTTTTTGAAACTATACCCCATTTTGAGTGAGGGATGACTACCTATGTCTCAATCACTTATCTCAAAATATAATTTTGAATTCATAATATGTTAGGAAAATAATATAGCCTAAGCATTAATATCTTAAACACACAACCCATAATTTTGAATGTTTCCAATACCAATGCATTATTTTTATATAGATGTAAAAGAGTCAACCTATAATAAGAACTATAGTAACATATAAATCACAACACAAATGAGTATAATTCCCCCATAGGAAAAAAACAAAAATTTCCCAAACCAGATATAATTTGCCCCTAACTAGGCTAGATATAACAATGAGAACAAACAAAAGTAACATGTCCCCATAGATGCATGTTATAGACCATGGAAATGTTTTAACCAATAAACTATACCACAATATGTGTTATATACATTATATACATGCTAATAAAATAGATTAATGCATGATTAATATCATGGCTATGAGTAATGAACAATGTAGTGAACCACACAAGTTAGTAACCAAACCCAAGTTAGTGTCAAGATAAACTAGTGAGACCACATTAGAATGAAACACAAAAAAATAATGAAAAGAGGATCATTTATATAAAATTATTCATTAAAAAAAACACATGCACACACAAGAAATAATTCATGCAAAAATATTGATGTAAACTTGTAACCATTGTAATAAAAATATCCATGTGATATAAATAAGATATAGGTACTAACATAAGATGTATTAAACAATGTAATCTATCTAAAAATTATGAAGGGAAATAAATGATAAATATCACTATGTAAGATCTAATTAATGGAAATTCCCCAAAGATAATGCATGCCACTAATGAAACTACCCCCTTAGAAAGTGAGAAAATAGAATGAATTGGAATATCATGTAACTTGTGAACCTGAGTAACACCCAATGAAAATATACCAAAAACTCATGTCTAAATCATGGAAATGAAAAATATATAGCATAGGTAAATGTCTAACCATGTAAAAAATAAATTTTTTAAATTTGTATTTTAAAAAATTTTAATGTTTTTAAATTTTGAATTTTGTAATGTTTTTGAATTTTATAACATGTTTTTTTTTAAAAGGGGTAAAAATAATATTAATAAAAAAATAAAAGCTTTACAAGAAGAACGAGGGGCAAAAACCCCCAGAAGAAAGCAGCAAAAATTGAAAAACTAGGCACACGCCCAACTAGACAATATTATGAACCTCCCTATCAGCCTCCAAAATTCTTTCCAAATCAGAACACAACATCAAGGAGAGAGACCCTTAATCCTCAATGTTTCCACCATCCAAATGGTCTGACGCCCATTTAGCCAAAAAATTCGCTGCCTTATTCCATTCACACAGAATGTGAGCAAAAGTAACGCTATCCATAAGTGAGTAAATCTACAAAATCTATTGCACAATCAGAGATAATTTCCAATTGATGTCCACCACTTTCCTCTTAATGAGTAGGTTAATCAAGACTTGAGAGTCTGATTCACAAATAATCCTATGCCAACCTAACGCTTGGGCCTTCTCAAGGGCATAAAGAATGGCCTAGCCTTCCATCATGTTAATGGTTTGCAGCTCCTTAGGAACCGCAAAAAGAAAAATCACCGTACCTTCAAAATCCCTTCTTATCCCTCTAGTACCCATGGGTCCCAAATTACCTCTAGAGGAACCATCTATATTGATCTTGAGAATCCCACTAGGGGCGTTGTCACTGACCAATCTTGAGAATCTACTCCTTGACCTGCTTGCTCTTCTTGACACACACTAACTTACCAGTTAACTATTGGAGTCCAAGTCATGCCACCACCTAAGCATCCTATTTAGTCAAAGGAAGGCAGATCACACTCTTTACTTGGATGGTTTCCTAGATTATCCCCACCACTTTTTTCAATACTTTTTGCATCATGACCCTCACCCCCCAAAAAATTTGCCTCTCTCTCTCAAGCCAGATGTGCTAAAATAGAAAAATGGGGCCACCCAGCCATATGTCCTACAAGAAGGGTATCCTTGAGGGGGGTTCTCCCATTCCATTCCAAAAATTGACCACAAATTGAGCATCTAAACATGGGCACTGCCAAACATCCCACTAATAATGCCAGAGTTGCAAGGCAAAGGGGCATCACAAAAAAAGGTGTGCTGAATCCTCCTCGGCCGCTCCACACATAACACATACTGAAGGGCCTTTGAACCCTCTCTTTTGGTGATTATCCTAGGTTAAGCACCTATTCCAAGCTAGCATCCAAGAAAAATAGTTGCATTTAGGCCATGTGAATATATTCCAGACCTGTCTTCACCAATGTACTTCCCCCTGCCCAATCTCTGAAGAAGTAAAGCCTGATATCCAGATGAAACTGTGTAAGCTCCCTTGGGATTGGGAGACCAAGCTAGCTCATCCTCCTCCTAAAGAGGACTACAACAACACCTAGAAAGGATGCTCAACAACTCCTCATTCTCTTGCTGTGTCCCATTAATAGGCCAAGTTTTGGGAGCTTTCCAGAGAGCTACCTCCACCTGTCCATGTGTAATGTAAACTTTGAAGTCACTCACCCGAGACCAGCCAGCATCAAGGAATCTCTGACAAAGGTTCAACAAATTTGGAAACTGAGAAATGATGGGAGGATAACCATTCCAAGAGTCAGACCAAAAGAGAGCCTTGGATCCCTATTTACAAATCTAGAATACGCCATCCTTGATGAGATCAGCCCCTTTTTTGAGAGTACCCCATATTGCCAAACCTTTCCCAATAAACAGATAGTGAGGAATGTCCCTTTGAATGGTTCTGGAGTAGTACTTCTATGAGATAATTTTGGCCCAAGCCTTGTCTTATTCAGTACACCATCACCAATAAAGTTTGGCCACCAAAGCAATACCATTTAAGTCCATCTACCTCATACTAAGCCTGCCATATTATTTGGGGCTATAGACAATCTCCCATCTAATAAGGCTCCACTTAGTGGAGTTAAAACTACCAGCCCATAAGAATTGTCTAGAAACTGAATCAAACTCCTTAACGATTCCCATCAGGGCAACCTGGAGCATACACCTATAGATAGGTAAAGCCTGCATCACAAATTGGATAAGTTGAACCCAACCTACAAAGGATAACCACCTATGTGTCTAATGATTCACTTTCACCCAAAATTTCTCCAAAATAGTCTGCCAAGATTCTTTGGATGTACGACCTACTGAGATAGGGATACCCAAGTAAATTAAGGGGGGAATCCTAATCTAAAAATGCAGAGTCCTTGCTATCCACTACTAAATAGGGCCTAGAGTGTTGAAGAAGAAGATGGATGACTTATCTTCATTGACCTTTTGTCTCGAGGCCATTAGATAAACATCTAACACCCTACGTAAATTAGCAGCTTTAGACATTGTGGTCATGCCCATAAGGGCAGTGTCATCAGCAAATTATAGGTGTGATTGCACCGGCAATTCCCCTCCCCATTGCCATCCTTGGGTATGTCCTTCCTCTCTATTCTTACTAATCAACCTCCCCAAACCTTTAGCAAGAAGAAGAAAAAGGTACAGAGATAGAGGATCACCTTGTCGCAACCCTCTTGTAGCACCAAAAAGCTCTGTGTGTTCTCCATTGATAAGCACTGAGAAGGAAGCCAAATAAATACAACTCAAGATCCATTGAGTGCATTCATCCGCAAAGCCAAAAGCACTAAGAACCTTCTATAGGAATGACCATCTGACCCTATCAAAGGCTTTGGCCATGTCTAATTTAATGAACATCACCTTATCTTTTGAGCTGGCCATGGAGTGAATGGACTCAATAGCAATGACAATACCGTCTAAGATTTGCCTGCCTTCCACAAAACCACTCTGCTCTTTTGAGATCACAACACTCAACCCTCTTTTTAACCTATCTGTAATGATTTTAGATATAATTTTGTAAACAACATTGCAAAGGGATATAGGGCAGAATTGACTTAGCCTATCAACACCTTCGTATTTGGGTATGAGAGCAAGATAGGTCACATTTATAGCCTTAAACATTTGCTTATTCTACTGAGATTCTTGGACAACAAATAAAAGGTCAAGTTTGATGATATCCCAAAATTCTTGGTAGAATTCAGCTGGGAAGCCATCAGGTCCAGCCACTTTCCCTTTTTTCATCTGAACAATGGTTTCCTCAAGCTCTCTAAGTGTGATTGGTTTCATTAAATTTTCATTCATTTCATGCATCACCAATGATAGAATGTAGAAGGGCACCTAAGCTTCTTCCTATGATTCCCCATTAGCATCTTCCCTGAAGAGAGTAGAGAAGTACTGCACTACATCCTCTAAAATTGCTAGAAAGGTGTTAAGCTGCTCACCTCTTTCATTGACCAGGGTTGAAATAGAATTTACATGTCTCCTAGCTTTGGACGAATTGAAGAAAAAGGATGTATTTTTGTCCCCCTCTTGGAGCCATTCAACTTGAGCTTTCTACTTCCAAAAAATTTCCTCCCATAGCTTGCATTCTTCCAGGTCTTTCATAGCCTGTGTTTCTTCTTGCAGTAAGTCTTCAGTCAGTCCTTCTTCCCTTATTATTCTCATGATACCATCAAGCTTGGTTTTTGCAGTAGCCTTAGCATGGAAAATGTTCCCAAAACTTTGGTGATTTCACTACTTGAGCTTGCACTTCACATATTGCAGTGTTTTGGCAAAAATGTACATCACCATACCATGGGCAAGCCTACCCCAATGCCACCAATTGGCAACACATTCATATAGAGATTGATCCCATAGCCACATGAGTTGAAATATGAAGGAAGGAGAGTGTGGGTGATACTGTGAGACACTATTAAGCTTGATTGACCAATGGTCTGATCCTCTCCAGTCTAAAAT
The DNA here is from genome assembly GCA_037957365.1 of Torreya grandis. Taxonomy (NCBI): domain Eukaryota; kingdom Viridiplantae; phylum Streptophyta; class Pinopsida; order Cupressales; family Taxaceae; genus Torreya; species Torreya grandis. The sequence continues at coordinate 547,438 of JARHVA010002196.1, forward strand.
TTTAGACCTCATAGACCACATACCTCCAACCCAAAAAGTTGAGACTAGAAAATAGTCAAGTCT